>VDFB02027271.1:0-109079 GCA_007258455.2 Sequoia sempervirens | reverse complement strand
TTGATCCATGTTCCATCCTTGCTTCGTTATTGACCATTGATTGACCAAATCGATTGAGCCATTGATTCTTCATTTTCTCTCTTATAAATACATCACCATTTGGAGAGAAATTGATCCATCTTTTGATAGAAAAGTTATGGTGTTGAAATTCATACTCACTTGCATCCACATTTAGCATTTGTTTGTATTATAGCTTAATATTCATCCATATTAGCTTAAGCATCCATTAATGGATTCCATCTTAGTTTAGCTTACATCCATTTTTTAGCATAGTTTGCATCCTTGGCTTGCATGTTTGAACTTCATTTCCATTTAGCATAGATTGCATCAATCTCCATCAAGCATTTTAGCATTTAGTACTCATTTTCATCATATTAAACTAGTTTTGCATGCATTTTTCATTCATGTTTCATCAGTTTAATCAATTTTCATCAATAAAATTGATTGAAACAACTCATATTATCCAATGGATTGGGAAAGGGTCGCCATTCCACATCAATGTGATACCACTCCCCCAATGGGATAAAGTTTGAAGTCTTAGAATAGGTTTTATTCTTATTTCATGTTGATTTCATGTTAGTTTAATGGCTTCTTAGTTTCTTTGATACTTTCAAGTATCTCATTGGGATCATGGCTTATGGGATTAAATAGGCTTTAAATTCATTTGGATCTAGTGTGTTTAATTCATACTATGACTATGGTCACATTACCCTACTTTTAAAGTATAAAAATTAAAATTAAATTCATTTTTAAATTCATGTGTAAGGAAAATCATACCTCAAGAATTCAATGCAATTCTTTAAATTAATCTTTCATTTCTTCAAAAGGGATGGTTTTCCATCAAGTTGGCTCTCGAATTCTCTATTTTCCAACAATGCATAATGAAAAATAGAAAATGCATTTTCCCTTATAAGACTTGTTTTCTTATTTTTCCATTCACTTTTTAATTTAAGATTATACTCCAAAATAGATATCCCTTAGGAAATAATTCTAATTCACCCAATTTACCAACAATTAAACTAGAAATGCATTTCACACAATATTAAAATTTTAAATAGTTAACACTTTTCTATTTTCTAAAATTATTAACATAATTAATATTTTTAATGGATTAATAATATTTTGTACCTCCAATTCTAAGAAAATGCACAAATAATATATTAAAATTACCCAAGAAGACACATTCACAAGTCTAACACATGGGGATCAAGAATTATAGTTGACTCGAATATGATTTTCATGAGTTTTGATGACACAAAGATTGGTAGGGTGAGATGGCTAGTAATATCCATGTCAACATTTTGTACATGGCGACCATTGGTAAAACACATGTACTTATCCTACACACTCAATTAAACATTACACACATCTACCCAATATGAAACAATAGCTAAAGTGAATGATAGAATTAAGCAAATAAATAATAAACATACTATAGTCATAATTTGATTAATGCATTCATTCAAGAAAGCAATATGTTTTCATGTAATTAATCATTTGAATAATAAATTGAAGGAACTAGGTCTACCCATCAAGCATGTCATTAAATTAAAAACATGAAGTTGAAACACCAAGCAATATAAATACACACACATACAAAAGTATTATATACAAATATACACATATCGAATATCCAAATTAGAATATTGGTATCTACTAGTGATCACCAATTCACATAAAAAAATAATACAACATAATATGGTATAACTCTAATACTCAAAAAAATGATGAAGAGAAAAGAACAAAGACCTATGGGAATTACATCTTCCCCCACTAAGAATAATCTTACTCCTGGAAACATACAAAAAATATGGGAACTAACACCCACCAACCATGTAGCCTTCACACAAAACTAAAACACAATGGAGCTACCCCATTATACATTTACTCGATCCCTTTCACAAATCAAAAGTTTTAAGCTTTAATGCAACAAATTATGAATGGTCTAGAAGCATAGATGATCTTCATACTCTCGCCACAAGCTCCATTATTGATTCTTGAAGATCATTTTGATAATTATCCATAAAATGCACTTGGTTCAACTTGCCAACATCACCCACATTTGGCTCTGGCATAACCACGCCCTAGCCACCTATTGAATCTACCCTCTTAATACAATTTCTCATAAAATGGCCCACCACTCTATACTCAAAAAATTATCCACTTTGATGAGGTTGTGTGGGTTGAGGCCTACTTGATTGTTGCAAACCCAAAAATATTGCACTAGCTTGACTTCCTCCCAACTACTATCGAGGTGAAATAATTTCTCCTTGAGATTGATCTATCCACTCTCAATGATGTTCCTTTCATTGGGACCGCATATATCCCTACCTCTAATAATGCTAATATTTTTTAGGAGGGATAAACGACATCCAAGCACCACTCTTAGATGGTTTATTAGGTTCCCACACCCTTGATTCTAACTATGGATGAGTATTGGTCTACATTCCAAATTGTCCTTTAAGGCACTCAACCAAATATTTGTTGATCAATATAGCCTTATCAATGACAACATATGGGGTTTTAAACTCAAAAAATTGAACACTCCAACCAATACATGCATTCAAGCCTCTTATAAAGCTTTGTACTAGCAACCATTCATCATCAAATGATCTCACATACAATTTCATATCCAAGAAATTATTCTCATATTGATCCATAGTCATGTCCAATTGATGAAGCTCATGAAACCCATTTGTACAACATTTCTTAAAATGATCAAAGAGGTATCATGAATGAGACATATATATAATATCTCCTTTGAGATCATTTTAATATCTAGGTGATGTTTTTGTCTCACTTAACACTACTAGGGGGAAGAAAATCGATGCAAGTGCATGATGGAACACCAATATTTGGTATTGATGCTAAAGGAATGCACCAAAATACCTTTCCTATGATAAGAGACAATTTTCATCCTCTAATCCCTCTAATTAACCTTTAAATTTAAGTGTATTAGCTCACAAAAAATATCACATGAGTTGATAACACACTATTTTTATCAACCAACTATCTAGCCTCTTGACACAACCTTTCCTACTAAGAGTACTCTATTTTCCTAAAATGGAGAATACTATTGGAACACCTCTACCTAGATGTTTCCTATTTTCTAGGGGAAACATGGTTAACAACTCTTGTAACAACCTTGTGATCTCTAGAAAATAGGGTCGGGACTAGGATGCCCTTGGGTGTCTGAGCCCCCCTATTTTGTTAGGATCCAAATTTGAATATGTTAGTCTCAACATTTTAACATTTGAAATTCAACTTGCAAATGTCGGCTATTGGAATCTAATTTACAGGAAATTGGATAAATGCTATAAATACCTAATCATTGCATCATTTGAAATCTAACAAGAAGCAAGAGGAAAAAAATATTGTTAAGAGCACTATCAAGCAAGTCAAGAGTAGTATTTTAGAGCTTTATTGCAACAATTCAAGATCCAAACATCATGTCAAGTCTTATGTGAGTTTATGCATGTTTATGTTATCATTGTTTGTGAAGGCTAACCTTTGTTGTAGGTCTCCAAGAAATTCAAGCAATCAAGCAAGCAAAGATCCAAGAACTTGAAGTGATGTGCATGACTTCAGTCCTTAAATGAATCCATTGAAGGGTGGTGAGTTGTAGAACTTTGTGATTTGATCATTCCTTCCTATCATTTATCCATTTATCATTGGCATTGCTATTGTGGAAGTGGAAACACTAGCATGGGGTTTGACTAAGGCAAGCCCCTAAATGTAGGTTTCAAGATTGAAGAGCATTGAAGGTAGCTTGAAGATCCATTTTCCATTGTTGCATTCAAAGCCCTAGACCTTGTTAGCTCGTAGAAACTCACCTACAAAATTATTTGATAATGATCTGGTAAGTATGCAAGCAGAAATAGAGATCTCAAATCTGCCATCAACTGGCTGCAAAAGTAGAGCAAGAAATCCCTACGAGGACTTAGACACCCTTGGGTGACTCTATCCTTCTACTATGACTGATACCAAAATTTCAAGATAGGTACACATCACTCTTCCCTTACCAAAATTTCTTGTAAATATCTGTTTCAGTCTGTTAATTATTGGTAACTTGCATTTTCATATTAGGGCACATAGTCTAATTAGATTAATCAAAGAAAATCAATTCCAATCCATGTCCAAGACTCTAAAAGATGTAGATCTAGGCCTAATAGGTGCACCTTCATGGTTGAAAGTCAGTTTAAACACCTTGTTGATCTCAATCTTAATTAAACAATAGAAAAAGACCCCACTATCACACCCACAAAATTTGAATCCTAGGTTTACGCATTAGACCTAGGGTTCTCTTTTTCTTTGCTTCAATAGGTTTAGAGTTCAGTGCATAGATATTAGCAAGAATCCAATGAAAATTATTTGAGAAGTTAGAGAAAGAGACAAAAAGGTTGTTTTTTTTCTCTAACAACAAACCGTTCAAATGCAAAGGATTCTAGAGAGTGGAAATACATCTGAGGTACCTTCAACAAGGTAGACACAGTAATCAGCACTAGGCCAAAATTTTTGAAGCAATTTGAACATTTTTACTTCTTAGATTAGCATAATATCAATTTTGTGAACAACATTTAATCAAATGTTGCTTGTGTGGGTTGTTCAAACCCCTGATGTTTCAAGATGCAATCTTCATAATAAAATAAAGAAAAGGAGAAGCAGACCATGTGGTATAGTATATATGAGCTTGACAAAGGGTTCAAATCTAGAGGATAGTTTAAAGTTCATTTTCTTAGGGTTTTGGATCTTGAAAGCTCCAAGGTCCATTTTTTCCCCAACGCTACATCTATTGCTTCTTCTCTTGATCTTGTTTCTCTTTGTGAAGGTCGGCCTTGTTTGAGATCTCCTCCCATGTCAATTTTTTTTCTCTTTTTATTTTCATAAATTGGATTTCATTCCTCATCTTGGGTTGAATTTAAGTGTAGGATTAGAGTTCAAAGGGATAGCGCCAAGGCTAATAAGAGGAAAAGATTCCACCAACCTACTACAAGTAGCCTTATCTTTGAACTGCTGAGGAGATTTACACCCTAACTTACCATGCGACTGAATTTTCTCTGTTTGTTATTTTATGGGGGACATCACAAAGAGAGTTTCATGAAATCCTCCTTCATAGTTCCCTTTGATATACATTTTTCCTTTGTAACTAGTTCTTCCAATGTGGATCTACCATTTTCACTTTTGGGCACCTCATTTGGGGCCACAGGTTGGATTGCTTCTAAATTTTTTGGAGTCAGGGGCTTAGAAAGATACCTTGAGGAGGAGGGGACATTTGGAACCAACAAAAATTTAGGGTAAGGACCCTCAGAAGGAGGGGCAAGAGGGGGTTCCTAGTCCTCCAAATTCATGCTAATGGAAATTAGGGAGCTCTACTGCACCCGAAAAAGGTCCAACTTATTTGTAGCCACCTTTAGAGTGGCAAGAGATGACACTGAGGCATGATTTTTCTTAGAAACTTGTTTTTTATAGTTATTGCTCAAGTGAACAAACTTGTTACATATTTGAAAAAAAAAATCCAACATTCTCATAGACAATACATTGTACCTAGCTTCCCAACCTTGAATTCAAATTGATCTTAGAGGGAAGAACTATGTTAGTGGTTACATTAACACACAATCTCACAAAAACTAGTCTATATTTTGGAGGTTAAATTTTTCGACCATCAATAGCTTACCAAAGTATTTTTCAATGCTTTGGAACATATTGTAGTTCCATAATTCTAGCAACAGACTAGGCAGGTAGACCTATGTAGACACAACAACTCCCAAATACTTGGCAAAGTTGAAACCCAGTTTCTATTTGCACACAGATATGAGTTTTTTGAAGTTTTTATTGAGATCCCAAGGGCCCCTCGTAAGAATATTCACCAGATCTTCATTAGAGGGAAATTTGAATAAAAACAAGTTATCAACTATAGCATTTATGGTGATGTTTCCCTTAATTTTTTAGTGAGACAAGGTCCAGTACCTAACTTGGTCCACATTGGGATGAAAAGCAAGGAACTTACCAACCAAGAAATTTTCCATTTCCACGCACATCACATTGAGAAGATCATCAAGCATATCAATTGTAAGCCACTCAAGCAAAAAAAAGATGTGGAATGGATCGTATGCAGGGAAGAAGGGTGTGCTGACTAATAAATTTTTCCATAAAATAAACAAGGTCCTCTACCTTGGAAAATAAGTAGAGATATTGTCACCCAAAACCTTACCATAAAAAGGGGGAATAAGGTGGTCACCCTCTGGGTCCCCCATTCAGGGCACCATACAAAAGGATGCAACCAAATAAAAACTGAAAGAAACAAGGAAAAAGGAGAAAAAACCATGTGAAAGAACCAACAAATCGATCATGTGGAAGTAGTAGGAACCCCCCATAGAACACGAAGTAATAAACCAAGAACTAGACCAAAAATTCAAAAAATTCCCTCACTTATGCTAAATGATGGCATTATTGAGACTCTTTTCTCTAATTGAACTTACACATATTTTAAGTCTCTTCACTTGTGAGTGTTACCCCTATAACCTTAATATTTTGAATTTATTTTGAAGTCAACCCAAGCTAAATTTTATCATTATCTTACTCAAATATTGCAATGAGGCCTCATCCTCCTCTAAATAGTCTACTAAAGGAATAGGAAATTGGGAAATTCCCCTCATATTATAAAGATCCATTAGAAATTTTTCATTATATAAACACTTGGTCTAGAAATATAATAACCCTAAAGGATCTTATTTGGTAAGCTATCAAATTATAAAAAAATATGTATCTAACCTTGTGATTATAATTATAATCAACCAAAAAGTCCTTAGGGTGAAGCACATGCTTCAATTGAGAGCCAACAAATGCCTTTTTCTTGACCTTATAATTAAAGGAGTTTCCTTTATCAAATGAATCAAAGTTACACATCCAGATTTACACATCTAAAGGTTTGGCATTGGACATGGAAGGGGAATTTTAAATGTTAATGGTAATGGGGAATTGAATCCTAGCTCTATGTTTCTCTACCAATTATTGGTTAGGTTCATACAATTTCCTTATTAACTCTAGTAACAAAAATTTATCACCTAAATATTTTGAAAACCTATAGGGTACCTAAGTGAAACCTCCAACTCTAATGTAGGTGAAGATAGGGAATTAGATAAACCAATTTCCATATTCAACTATTACCTTGGTGGATTCCATAAAGATAACTTATTTATACTCACTTCTAGTCATCTAATGAGGAAGATGAATAACAAATCATTCACTCTCTTGAAGTTCCTTTGGCCCTTTTTAGTGATATTTGAGGGTATAAATAATGGTTCCAACCCTTTTCAATCCTCGAAATATGTCTCTTCTATCCATCAAATAGATAATATTGGAGATCATGTGGAACCTCACTACACTTATTTACTTTGTTCGTTATTTATGAAAGTTGTGACTAATGAGAGTGGCCTAATCAATGACCTCCATATCTAGAAAAATGGTGGAGAAGAACTTGAACATATATGGGAAGAATGGGGGCATAGTTGGTAACCTCATGTTTCTATTTAATCATATGATCAAATCACCAATCTCCATCTAGAAATCACTTCTAACTAGCTACTTGGGGATTTTGGAGATGGTATATATGTTTTTAATGATCCGCTTCTTATTTAATGCTTTCAAGAATGTGAAAAGGTGTTACTTAAAGAACTCCACCCCATAATGTAAATTTAAGTCAATTATATTATTATGTTTAGGGATCTACAATGTCTTGATAATAGCTTTTGGGATCAAATCAAATAAGATTTATCCTTTTGTACCAACAATTGTTCTAGTTCTAGGGTTTTAATTTTTAGCATGGGTCATGATAATTTGTAGGGATTAAATTGAAGTGGGAAATCCTATTTCTAATCATGTACCTATCCCCCAATGTAGGAGCATTCCCATACATTCTCTTCTTAGATCCATCCAATTCAATATGGCCCAAATTTATATTTACAATTTCATCAAGAGTGGAGTTGATCTTATAAGCATGGAACAAACCCTTAGGATTTTTACTTCATAGTTCATAATCTATATGTAGACAAAAAATAATCTACACATGACCAAAACACTTCATAAGAACAAGGATTTGTAAAGTAAAACTTTTAATTTTCTCAAATTTTAGTTATTTGAACTTTTGTGGAAGTGTCAGAATTGAATGAACTTGGGAACTTATTTAGGTGGGTAAATTTTCTTAAGAACCCCACAATTCAAAATTATTAACATATTTTCATGGTGATGTGGGAGTTAGGAGGACTCAAGGACTCTAGATGAAAGTTAGATGTCCTTGGAAATCCTACAATCTATAGGGTTTAAACACTACACAAAGGTGTAAGGATTAGGATCACCTAAGGAACTTAGAAAAAAAGCACATATCATCACCTTAAAATTCTGCAACTTTGACCATCCAATTAGAAATGAATGAGTTAGAAAGATTTGGACATTTTAGGAAAAATATAAAAAATTCTAGGATTCCTATAATCTTGTGGAATTTAACATTGTATCAAGCTATAAGAATTGGGTAGTGTAGATGTGTGTTTTTCACACAACAGATAAAATAATGAGTACTTTATCTCTCTTGAAAGGAATGAGATCCCAAAAAAAAAAAAAAGTGACTATCTTAAGGTTTCTATAGTTAGGCATTTACCTCACAACATAACCCAGTAGTTTAATGTATTTGCTACTATAACAAGGGTCCTTACTTTATACACAAAAAATCTAATGATTTTAGAGAGATCTTCTATAAAGTATGAAAAGCTTTATTATTTCTTAGATATGAGATCTGAAAATTATCCTTATCATCTAATTTGGCAGCGAAATTGATGCTTCACCTTACTAATTTTAATGTTTTAAAAAGAAACTTCACAAGATGGGTAGGATGGAGAAAGGATTAAAAAATCCTAAGGACAAACATAATGATAATTCAATGCTTTAGATAGATAAATCCCGCATATAAACCAACTTCTGCTTAATCAAAAGAACTCATAATGCCACAAAAATAGTGTAATATTTAAAGGAAATAAATATTTTCAAACCATGAACATTCACTTAAACACCTAGATCTAGTATAGCTTAATGAAATATTCGTAATCAAATTGAATTAAAAATATGTTTAGACAAACCATACAAAGTAACTTATAATAAAAAATTACAAATAGTATGAACAAGAGATCCATCAAATACCCAAGAATTTAACTGTTACTATGATTGAACTTCATCTAATATTGAAAAGGAACCATGCAAACTATTGGAAACAACAATGGATAATACCAAAAAAATGATTTTATTTGTATTGATTTCAAAATAGTAGATTTCAATAATTCATTATCCAATATTTAACATGAGAAGAGGATTTCCTTATATAGGAAAGGCAACCAATATCCAACTTACAATCAAGGGTGAGGGTTAATCCAACACTAAAGGTCAAGATTACATTGGCATTTAATCCTTGGGGAAAAATTAAGTATTCCTTATCCATCTCCAACTAAATTCAGTTACACTTTTGGCTTTATCACTTTAAAATAACCAACTTAGCAAATAACAAATTTAGGCACAATTCCTAAAGAAAGACCTCTATAAGTCAAAAAATCATCTTCATATGCTAATATGTTGATGCAAATTAAAATGACGCAGTCCCCAAGGAAAACACACTAGATGCAGGCTTCTTGAGTTGATCTACTTCATAAACCTTATAACCTTTTAAAAAAACCCTTAATAAATAACTTTGTAGAATACTTGTCATGCATGAGATAATTTATATGGAGCATTGGTCCACTACAGGACATTTAGAATTTAAAATAACTTTAATGCCATAAGACCAAAATTTACAAATACATTCATTCATTAACATCACAAATAAAGTTGATATAACTAAAAGCAATGATATGCACAAGAGAAAAAATACATAAATCAATACTTCACTTAATTTTATCATAAATACGGGGCTTTTAGGTCCTATAGGATGTTGTAGAAAATCAAAGGGTTATTGGATGTTACATAAAATTGGAGGGTTACTAGACATCCTAGTCCAAGATAAAGTAGCACAAATATCATTAGAATTCTCTTCCGATGGGGTTTTAAGCAGCTTAGGAATGTTTGCGAGACTTCATTTTTCAAGTGGTATTGCAAAATTTTGGGTCTTAACCGAACTCATTGGATTTCCACTTGATACAGATATTTTAGAAAATTAACATGCTATATGCCTTGTGAGTTATGAAGTTTTAAGTGAAATTTTGTGAGAAATTAGATTTGAACCAAATATTGTAGGGATTCATTAAGATTTCAAAGGTCTCAAGAAAAATAGTGCTAACTTAATTAATTACTACACTTGGCAATATTTTTTGAGACTTCAAGATGTAATGGAACTTACAAGGTTGATGGGATGGATCCCAAATAGGGTCAAGTATCTTCCAAAGTGAATATTGCGATAAAAAAGGATGTTAAGGGATGAAGTGGTTTAAATGGGAACTCAGGGGTGACATGGGTATTTGGATATCCATAAGAAATGGTAGAATTACAAAAGAGAAAGGGATATGGATGGAATATAAAGGAGAAAGGGATATGTCCATATCCTAACCATACTCACACAAACTCCACAATACAAAACCCTTTGTACATGATATAAAATTTAAAAGGTTCTCATGAAGGTTGAAGGCGAAGGGTAATTTAACATTCGAATTGAAATGAATTGGATACATCTCAATCCTAGTAAAAAACATGCATGGCGAAAGGTTGGTATCTTTGTACCATAATTACTTTAAAGGACTGTTAAAGAAAATTAGTATTTTTAAATGAAAACTTAGAATACAAAAGCTTTATCTCTATGGGATTCCCTAAATATCTGTTGAGAAGGAATCAAAACTCCACTAGAACCCCACACATATCTTATGGTAATAATAGAATTTATCCCTAGGAGGCACATCAAAATTTTACAATAATGGAACCCCAACTCACTAATTCTTTCCATCACGTGTTCATAAATCATGCACTTTGGCATTATGTTGCAAGGGGATAATTTTAATTTATACCTAATTTATAGAATTTTTTTCCCAGATTTTCTAGAGACAATATGATTCATTGATTTCAAATTTATCACACTTCTAGATGAGCATCATAAAGGGTTAGGTCAACGTACCTATTTAGTGTAGGATGAAAATATTACAAGTGATCTATAATAATTAACTTTAATAAACACCTTTAA
This sequence comes from Sequoia sempervirens, assembly GCA_007258455.2. NCBI lineage: Eukaryota > Viridiplantae > Streptophyta > Pinopsida > Cupressales > Cupressaceae > Sequoia > Sequoia sempervirens. The sequence continues at coordinate 97,873 of VDFB02027271.1, read as the reverse complement.
TAAGAGAACAAGTTGCATAAATGATGGATCCATCATTTAGTTCACCTCATATACTCACCAAAGTATTTTTCATTAATGTATATTTGTGCATGATAGAGTGAGGAGTATTGAACTAAGTTTATGCAGAAAGTTATGAGATTGTGGGACATTTGATGCATAGGGAATACATCTAGGATGGGATTGAACTTCCATAATATCCTAATGATAGCATAAAACCTACAAAGTCCTAATGAGAACATAAAACAAGAAAATGACTAAAGGAGCATCACATCCACATGTGGTTCTAGAATCCCTACATATGAACAAAGGGAAAATCTTTGTGATGCTCAACAAAAGATCGCATAAGAGTAAAAAATTAAATCCATTTTGAAGAAATTAAACTTGTAAACCCCACCTAATAAAGACACCACAAAACTCCCAAAATTCCTAAGAAAAAATTATCCACTTTGAACAAAGGATCAAGAATGATGAGACCCATATCGATCAAACGACAAATGAAAAGGAAGTCTAGGTCCATATTTTAAATAGGGTGTGTGTGCAAAGAACAATATTAAGAAGGAATTTAGAAGAATTATATTAAACCCCTAAAAAATATTAAATTGAAATCTTACGAAGTTGCAAAGTTTGAAGGAGCTTACAGAAATCTCCTTAATATAGTAATTTTAAATCCCTACTAGGAAAAACCATTTAAATTCATAGAGAAGAAATGATAAAAAAAAATAATATAAAAATAAAATAGTGTTTTCTAATTCCTTAATAGCCCTATGGTTTGGATATTTGACAATCACTAAAGCTAAAGTTTACGAAAAAATGATTTAAACAAAATTCACAAAAACCAAAATTATAGGAGATGAATAAAATAATTAACCCTAGGACCCAAATGAAAAATATTAATCATTGAAACCACCTAAATCCTACACATTGAAAACCCAACCATAAAGAAAAGAACATGGAAATGATGAACCTACCTCATAAAGAGTAGCTTGGATTAAGGTTAAAATTGAGGAAACCATGCCCTAGAATCTCATGTTATTGTAGAATTTTAATTTGCATAGGATTAATGTATAAACAATTAATGTGAGGTAAAATGAGGTGAATAGGATTTACAAGAAATGGTAGGTTAAGAGTACAATAGCACTTATGATCTCTAAATCCTCATTTGTGAAGGTGACAATGGTAGAAAAATAAGGATATTTATAAAGGACCTATTTATACAAGTGCTTCATTAACACCCTTCAAGGTTATGTGAAGTTTTGGAAGTTATATGGACTTGCTAAAAAGTTGAAGCATGGAAGAAGTTAGCAAAATCCTTCCAAACTTGGAAGTTTTATACAATACACTTTTGTAGGGTTTAGAGGGTGTCTTTGAATTTAGAAGGATGGAAGGCATCCAAAACAACCACATAATATATCAAAAGAGGCAACTTCCAACATTTAAGCTAATGAAAATAATCTTGCAAGAAAGTGGATCAAATGAGGACATAGGAATTTTAGAAATTTTTATGAAGTTCTAGAATACTCAAGGAAATATACAAACCCATAAAAATTCAAAATTCAATTTTTTTACTAATTAACTTATATAAAATTAACTTTAAAATAATTCCATGGGGACTTAATATTAGAGTGCATTCTAGAAATCATACCAACATTATAGTAGAAAATAAAACAGACAAGATGACAACCTAAACTAAAATAGGCACAAAACCAAGGAAAGAAAACTCAAAAGATGGTTTGGTCCCTATTTTATTAAGGAAAAATGGGTCATGTATCCAAGGCGAAAAAAATTGTAAGTCTAATGAGGAAATGATCCTAAGTATTGAAAATGAATGAAATTGTCATTTTTCCTAGTATCTATGGAATCTTTGGTTAAAAAAATTATAACAAAGGAAAGAACTAAACCAATGCAGGTACGAATAATCAAAGTATCATATCCAATTCTTGAGAAACCCAAGTGTGTGCACTTGTATTCATTATCCTTCCCAAAGTATATTATACTTCAAGTTGATATCAATAAATCATTGAACTACATAGGATGATCTCACCTTCAATTGATTAAGGGTATGTACTATTTTACATAAACATAATAATTGATGATGTAGATATTACTCTGCTCTTAACTAATATCTGTAGCCTCAATTTATATCTTTGATCCCACTCAAGGAATAGCTCTACTACTGATAAAACATCCATAGTCATAGCAAAGGCTATCTAAATCGCCCAAATAGTTGAGTTTATCTAATTTTTAATGTCCTTTTCCTTTTATTTTTCTTATTTGTTTTGATTTCCCTATTTCCTTTCATTATTTTCCTTTTGGATTTCCTTTTAATACTCTTTACTTTTCAAATATTATTGGAAATATTACCTAACTAGATAGTACACATATACCTTAAGATAAGTGATATGAACTAGAGAGAATGAACTAATAACCACATTATTGCCTTCAATGTCAATATATAGCCACTATTATCATGAACCTTGTTAAAACTCACAAAATCCCCATTTTATCATAAAAATACACTTTTTAATAAGTAGTACCCTTAAAAATGAGGAAAAAATATTACGAAAAACTAAAGGATAAAGAAAAAATAAGAACAAAACAACAAGAAAATGGGGCGGTGGGCCTAGCTCGATTGGCTAAAATATCTTTTTGCAAGCAAGAGGTCATGAGATCTAGTCTCCCCACGGTCCCCATGGTACCAGAGGGTGTGTCACGCTAGCATCACTGGTCATGTGAAAAAAATTTACCAGGTGCACTGCAGTTTATAGGGGGACGGATACCCAATTGATTCCTGTAGTCTTAAAAAAAAAAAAACAAGAAAAATAAAACAAAAAGTAGGAAAAACAACCTTTGCTAAATTACAAAAATTTAGGTAGTACCTACACCTATCGAGTATTGAAAATAGTGTTTGAGTATTGGTGTAAATAAAGTCTTGTACCTAGTTAATTCATTACTAGGGGACTTAGGTGACTTATTTACATGTTAAGATTACTTAGGTCATAGGAGGGAATATTTCTAGAAGGTGGTAGTTTTCATTAGATCTTATCTTATCTTTTGACTTTTAACACATGTGTCCTAGGTAGTTATGATATGTTGTCACATGACATAGGATTAAGAAACTTTTCCTAATCTAGTTTAATCTTATGTCTCGCCTTGCCTATTTAACCAGGTGGTTTCATACATTATGTAATTGTACAATCTATTGGATAATTCAATTCCATTGCAATCTTGAGCATTGCATATTGATCTCTCTTGTGCTTTCATGAAGTACCTAGATCTTGGGTGGCTATAATCTTCAGTCAAATCTTGCATGGTGTAGAGTTATTATATACCGACTCTTACATGGTATCAGAGCTTGTGGGATTACTTCTTGTTAGTCTTTATTGAGAGATCTTAGTAAATCTTGAAAATTTGACTATGCTCTTCTATTGCATCAAATGATGACCTGGAGAATCAGAAAAGCTTGAAATAAATACCAAATTTGGGGGTTTCCTCTTTGTGTTTTTCTATTGCAGGTTCAAATCAAAGCTTTTTGGTGCAAATCTAAGCTCACCATTGAGATCAAAGGGTTTGATAAAGTCAGTTTTTCCTTTTATTTTATCTAAATCGACCATACAAGGCCGGATATATGAGGGTTTGAAGTTGAAGTGTGGTTGCCAAATCCAGAAGGGAGCTGCAACTTTGGAGCACTTTGGATCAAAATCAACCCTACCATCATGTCCAAAAGGGCCAAAAACCCTAAGATTGATTGTCAAATCATCGAATTTGGAGAAATTTGTCCATAGAGGCACAAAAAAATCCCAAGGAGCCGTACGACCCCCCAGGTTGCAGTCAGTACGGTCACAAAAATTAAAAAAATTCTATCAGTTTATTAATTTTTTCTAAAATTTTTTGAAAAATATAATATCTATTTTGAATTTTTTTTTAGAAATTTTATATTAAAAATTTTATTTTAAAAAAAATAAAAAATTAACCTGCGTATATGTAGGTACTGCATACTATAGTACCTACATAAAGGAAGGGTACGCGAGCAGGCCTGCCACTAGCCCGGCAGGCGGCCAATACAAACCAATGATCTTTTTAAAAATTCTAGAAAAAGGAAAATAAACCAGCAGCTGGAGTTAAGGAAAAGCGACGACAACTACAAAATATCCCCCCTCCAGAATATTCCAACCAAATCCATAGTGAACCATGATGGCCATTTAGTCATCAAAATTAAGCACGCAAATAGGAGAATATTCTAACCAAGGGAGAATATTCCAATGATGGAAAGGAGATTATCAAATCTAAGATCATAAATTGATGACATCAGCATGATGTCAACCTTTTTAAAAAAAAAAATTGGCCCCCTCATGAATTGAGTTTTTAGTTTTTCAATCCAACTTTGAAGGCCCATAACTTGGTCATTCTGACGAGCCTTTTTTTGAGAATTTTTTTATTTGGGATAATTTTTCATGCTCTTCACAATGGTGCAATCATTTTATTTTTATTTTGATGCATGGGTTTTCTAGAAATTGTAGATTCTCACAGGTGTTGCTAGGTAGTTCTCATTTTTTAGAACTTATAGCGCTCCGTTCTTACTCTTATGGTAACATTTTTGGGTGAATTTTTTAAAAAGTGCATAATTTTTTGTGTACTTTCTAGTGGTGTAATTATTTTGATCTCATCTATTGTAAAAAGTTTACTTTGATCTTGAGGCCAAATTTGGCAATATGTAAGCACTAAGATCAAGTTCACTTCACTATTTTTGGAAAGTGGCACCTGTAATCACACTAAGTATAAAGTGCCACAAATCATATTTCTTGGGGGGTTTCTTGATTGAGTGAATTTTTTTTTTGGGTGGGGGGGGTAATCTTGCAGTGGTTGTTTGCTTTCTTTTGCTTGGATTGTGTTCTTGCAATGGGGAAATCTCAAATTGAACTCCTAACTCCACATAATTATGCTACATGGAGAAAATCAATATGGAATTATCTCATGATGAAATGTATAATATTCTATCTAAAGGAAACCATTCCTCAACCTACGGATGCTAAAGAATTGGAAAAATTAGAGCTTGGTTGTGAGAAAACACTTGGATGCATATGCTCATTAGTCTCATTTTATTCATAATTTCATGTTGAATCATGCAAAACACCTAAAGAGGCTTTGAGGATTTTGAGAAATTGTATGGTAAAATAGATAAAATTAGGGGATATTAGATTGATAATGATTTGATGAATCTTGATCCTAAATTTTTTTACCACATCCAATACTACATCTCCAAAGTTAAGCAACTAAGAGCACAACTAAAAGATTGCAACATTGATAAGGAGGATTTACAATTGATTTTGAATGTGTTATCCAAGCTTGGTCTTGAGTATTCAATGTTTGTTTCTTGCTTTCATACCCATCAACTTTCTATGGGAGCATCATATGTTGATCCTAAGTTTGATGACTTTGCAAATTTCCTAATCCAAGAGAATGCTAAGTTAATGAACATGGGTCTAATCAAGCCTTCCAAGTCACAAGCATTGTTGGATACTGAATCTAAGGTACAAAAATAATCAGGGAATCTTTATAAGAAGCAAAAGAATGAAAATAACAATCCACATAAATAATCTGAATCCTCTCCCTCAAAAGGCAAATTATCTAAGAAGGAGAAGCCTACTTGGGCATATTACAAGAAATCAGGGCATGATGAACACCAATGTTATTCAAAACAGATTGATGAGTTGAAGCATCTTCTTAAGAAGAATCAAATCAATGTGCCTTTAATATCAAGGGGTTCATCTTCTTCTTCATCATCAAATTCCAACAAACATAAGGGGCAAGAACTTGTTGCAGTTGCAAATTTTGAGTCAGAGAGGTTGATACTTGATTCGGGAGCCTCACATCACATGGCTTCATCAGAGAGTATGTTCTCTTCATTTGAGACTTGTTCATCACCACCCATCTTGATGGTGAACAACACATATATGCATTTTTTTGGGAAGGGATCCATTGACATGGATGATGGAGCATTCAATGATGTTCTTTGTCTACCTTCATTGTCAACCAATATCCTTTCTATCTATCAGATCACACATGGTGGAGCAGGCAAGAGTGTTGAGTTCACACCAGATTCTGTCATAATCTAGGATTTGCATAGAAAATATATAATTGTAGTTGGGGAGGTTGATCACCAATCTCGAGTCTACACCTTCTCACATTTTTCTCCTATTGATGATTCGATAGATGTTCACATTGAGGCATCTTGTGTGGAAAATTTTGATCATATTCAGTATGGTCATTTGAATCTTGGTATTGTTTCATCTACTGAGGATCTAGTGACATGTATTGATATTCCATCTCCTTCATCTATTTTTGTAGCAGAGGATGCTTGTGATGCCATAGTTTTGGTTCCTTGTGATTCAGTGCAGCAAGACATACATCATCTTCTAGAGATTGCTACTTGGGATGAGTACTTGATAGACATTGTTGGTTTGTTTTGTGAGTCTCACATTTCATATTTTGGAGACATTATTTATTGCATTCATCTTCTCTTTGATGGAGATTATCCTTCTTCAGTTGTTGCGAGGGAACACTCTAACCCTCTTGTTCATTCTCTACATAATCATTCTTTGCAGTTTGATGTGAGTGTGGATTATTTTGGACATCATTTGGAGGAGGCTTCTTTGTCTTTGGATTTTGTTCTACAATCGTTTCTAGGAGATTATGGATTGTCTTCTTCGATAGTGTGGCCTAGAGAGCCTATTTGGAGTATGACACCTTTCGGCATCAACATGGAGACACATGAGCATTCTTCAGAGACATCATCCATCATCTCTCTTCTTGCATCTTCCTTTTAAGAATGGGAAGACATCTTGCATACCATCTTGGTTTTCTTCCTAAGGGGAGGAACGCCGTTTGACACTTTTGGATCATCTTCAACATTCAATTTTGAGATTCTACCATCATTGCAAGAGACTCAACATTGAGGGGGGGTTGCATGGTCTCTCTTCTTCTTCTCTCTTATGGGGGGGTCTTTTTCCTCAAATGGGGTTTTATCCTTCTCATTCTTCATTGAGAACATTTTTTTTCATCTCTCTTTTGAGGAGGATTTTTGTCCCACTAGGTTTTCTCCCTTCTCTATTTGTGAGAGATTACATTTGCATTTGTCTATGGGTACCTAACATGGCCTTGTAACTGAGAACCATATTTTTGTCTATTATTCCTTGCATAACCACCCCATTCTCTTTTTGATCAAAATGGGTCCCCCTCTTGTATTTTAATGTTGTCTCTTTTCCTTTTCTTCATTTTGCTTTCCTTCATTGGTTTTTACCCTAAGGGTCGTTTCCCTTTTCGGGATTTGATTTTTTGTTTTCTGCCTTCTGGTTGGAATCAGGATTTTGTTTTGAACTTGCACCTTTTCACAAAGTGTGCAAGTTATATTTAGTTTTATGACTCCACATTGTTTTTCTAGTTGGAATCGGGATTTTGTTTTCAGTTTGACATTATGATCCCGCATCTTTGTTCAGAATTGGAGTTTTGTTTTGAACCTACACCTTTTTCTTAAAATGTGCAAGTTCTTTTTGTTTCTTTGACCCCACTTGTATTGTTATCTTGCCTCTTGTTCATTTGAAAATGTGATTTTCGATCAGAATTTTCTAACGATGATCACATTCCAAGTCTAATTTTGATTCCAAACCCCACTCACTAACTACATTTAATGATAATAACTCTACACGTACGAACCCAATATTTAATCAAATTTCTCCCACGATTGCACTCATAAGTGCATTTCATTTTCACTTAGAGCAAAGTGAAAGAGTTGTGAAGCATTTGAGCTTGGGCATTTGGGGAATCATTCTTTTGAGTCAAAGATCATTTCTTCGAGGTAGGATCATCCTTGTTCTTCATTTTCCTTTGTTTTTTCATTGTTTTCTTATTGTTTCTCATATTTCGTTCACTAGTAGAATTTGGCAAATAAATAACTAGGTGAATAAAAATTTTAGTCACAACAGCTAAAAATGACTAAATTCTACTCATATTTTGCAACTCAGCTATAAATGAGTAAATAAATGACTAATTTGGTCATTGACTAAAAAATTATTTAGTCACATAAATAAAAATGACTAAATAGTTAATCATCAAGTCCAAATTAGACAAAAAATTTGAAAAACAATTCAGCTAATTATTGGCACAATGTATTCATGTGCGTGATGTACTGGCGTGATTATTCACATTCATTGTAGATTCATTCATCTCGTTCATTGTAGATTCATTCGTCTCGCTTGACCTCGCTTCATTCGTTAGCCTGGCATGAGGCATTTTGATCAGTTATAGCAGCTACTTGCATGGGCGATAAGGATCCAGAGAGGACTTGGAGACTTCTAAAAAGGTAGGAAAGGGCAAGGAATTTAGAGTTTGCTGCAACGAATTTGAATTCATCAAGGCCCTCTATAGCGAAATCAGATTTGGGGACGCCCTCTGCAGCAAATTCAGAGGTAATTTGAAAACCTCATTACATTAAACACAAATTTGAAATGCTCATTACAATCTACTACTCTTAATAATGTTCTACTGTTCTTAATAATGGTCTCTTACAATCTTGCCACTATTCTACTTCATAATGTGTTTGAGCTAAATATAATAAAATTTGGGTGTTAGTGCCAAAATAGAATTTCCTCATAATTTTGATACATTTTCACTACAAGCGCAAACTATCCTTGTGCAAAGTAAACATGTTCTAGATTTACCCACACATTAGGCATCTGAACAAAGATGTTTCCTGCAACAACTTCTTGTACCTATGTAAATATTTCCTTTGCAGTATCAAATTGACCCCTTTTAGCTAGCACAATGGCTGCCCCATTTGCAGCATAAAAATTTCCCGATCTTTGTGCCAACACTTTACAATGGCTGCCCCATTTGTAGCATAAACATTTTCACTACAAACACAAACTATCCTTGTGCAAAGTAAACATGTGTTATATTTTCCCACACATCAGGCATCTAAACAAAGATGTTTCCTACAGCAACTTCTTATACATGTGTAAAAATTTCTGTTGCAATATCAAATTGACCCCTGTCAGCTAGCACAATGGCTGCCCCATTTGTAGCATAAACATTTCTTGGTATTTGTGCCAACTCTTTACAATGGCTTCCCTATTTACATCATGAACATTTTCACTGCAAGCGCAAACTATCCTTGTGCAAAGTAAACATGTGCTATTTTTACCCACACATCAAGCATCTGAAAAAATATGTTTCCTACAACAGCTTCTTGTACCTATGTAAAAATTTCCTTTACAATATCAAATTGACACCTTCTAGCTAGCACAATGGTTGCCCCATTTGCAACATAAACATTTCCTGGTCTCTGTTCCAGCACTTAAGTGGCCCCTCTTATGACATTAAGATCCTCTTGATTTATTATTAGACTACTATTTTCTAAGAGAAAAATCCCCAAGGCCCATGGGAAATGAACGATGAGCATTTGAGTTTCAAGTTGGTTTCATTTCGAAAAGGGGACATTACATTGTACAAGATTTATTTAACAACATAATAATTTAAGCCACCTATTTGGGACTGTAAAATAAAAATAGATGAATTAATCCATTTTCAATTATAGGTTCTTTTAATCTAGAATCTGATAGAAAGATAAAGCATAATACATTGAAGGACATAGAAAATGTTCTAAAATAAAGACTAAAATAGGTTGCCCATGAAAAACAAGAAAGATGAAAAATGAAAAGATAACATACAAATGATTCATTTGAGGTTTTTGATAAGATCTCATTTAACTATGTCAAATGGATTTGGAAGGGACAAAGCATATTTTATTGACTAAAATTTTTAGGTGGCTTATCCATCGTCATTGTGTGCATCATCTTCTCTTTCAATATCATCAGGAAACTTGAACAATTTTGGCCTGTATAAAAGCTTTTTTTTTAGTATCATGTAGTTGTTCAAACAACCTAACAAGATTAAATAGTGTTGTGACTTTAGCCCATGGTAACTCAAGTGAAACACCACCTTCTTCTAATCGATGGAATAATTCCATATCCTTAAAGCACACAAAATTTTTTGCATAATTGGCACTAGGGATTTTATTTATGAATTCAACCCAAATGCCATTTCCTAATACCTCCATTAAAGTTTGTTGAGCCAACTCTAGTTCATCACACTCAAAATGAAGAACCCCAATGTTGTTTAAAAATACAATGGGTACTTCTTCTCTGCTCTTCTTCTAAAGATACTTTGATGTCTGAAGAGAATCTAAGGATGCATTGGGGTCTGTCGATATTAATAACTCACCCATCTTGATAAATGCATGGGCATCACATGGATCTATGCGAGTTGCCTTTCTTGAAATTTCTAAAGCCTTCTCTGCCTTCCCTCGTTGAGCATATATATCCATGCCTACAACTTTTAATCTCTCACACTTCTCAGGGGGGACCTCCAAAACCTTTTCAAAATTTGAGAGAGAACTCTTAAGGTCTCCCAGCTTCAATTGAACCTATCCACAAAATAATGTGGCCTCTGGCTTTCCTTGACTGATGTCATGTAGTAGTATCGAGTGGTGTCATAATCACCTTTACTATGATAAGATCATGCAAGATTATAATATGAATGATATTTTATGAGAGGCTGGTCAGTTGAAACAAGAGTTGTCTCAGTCAACTGTTCCACAAGAAAATGTTGCCCTATGAAGAAAAAATGGTTTTCTAAATGATTCAATGCCATTGTATAGTACAGGTATAATTCAAAAGCTCTATGCATCTTTTCCATTCCTTCATGAACACTACCTTTTTCACTAACTGTGAGAATCCTACAATTAAAAAATGTATAAAACTAACCACAAAGATTTTTCCCTATTTCAAACAGCAAAATTGCCAAAAAAAAATGCATTTAAAACCTGCAAAAAAATGTAAATAAAATCACACTGATCTTCATGCCAAAAAAAACCATGGGACCATAGCTTGTTGCTTACTATTATGCTTTGATAGATTTTTTCCAAGCATCCATAGCTTGTTTGAAATCACCTATTTTAGGCTTTTAGCCATAGCAGCAAGGTAGTGATTTGTTTGATAAAATTCTTTGGTAGACATGTATGAAAAATGTAGTAGCATGGACAAGGCAATGAACTTTGGAAAAAATTCCTCAAAGAAATGTGGTCTCATGGTGATGGAATTTCATGATGAATGCCATGACAAGAAAATTGTTATGGATTGTCATGGCATTCCATCACTATGAGACCACATTTCTTTGTGGCATTTTTCAACCAATTCACTGCCTTTTCTATGCTATTGTTTACTATTATGCTTTGATAGATTTATTCCAAGCATCCATATCTTGTTTCAAAGCACTTGTTTTAGGATTTTATCCATAGCACAAGGTAGTGAATTGTTTGATAAAATTATTTGGTAGACAATATGTATGAAAAATGTGGTAGCATAGACAAGGCAATGAACTATTTGAAAAAATTCCTCAAAGAAATGTGGTCTCATGGAATGCCATGACAAGCAAATGCAATTGGCAGCTGCTCCTAGTTATTAGTTATGCAATGTGAAGTAATTGCATAATTGCTTAGGTTGACTTTGTAAAAACTATATTGTAATTGAAATTTTGTCATCTATCAGCATCTAGTTATTAGTTATGCAATGTGATGTAATTCTTTGAATTTGAAAGATGTGCAATGCAATGTAATTAGTAATGTAGATGATTATGAACAAATAATTGATACCAATTCATAATATACCCCTAGATTCCAACCTAAAATACATAAAAAATCCAATCATACATAGTATTATCAACAAATAATTGAGACCAAAATTTGATCACCAGATTAAATCTTCTTGTCCATTGATTGCTTCAAATAGTTATTACAATATAACTTAAGTCTTCTCATATATATTTCTATAAATTCCTATGATAATGATATCAAAATTCAGTCTTGGATTCTCTTTTATAATAGAAGCAACAAGCTTCGGACCATTACAAAATATGGAATCTTTTCAAAATTCATGTCTCTTTGTATTTAAACTAAGCTAAACATTAGTTTTTCTTAAAACATAAAATAGAGAAAGTAGATAACTAATGAAGTTTACAACACTCGTGACACCATAGTCTATTAATCTCCATAAGGCACACATGATCACTAAATATCTGTTCAAGGTCCTTTCTCCATATTAGTGTATCTAAATGTGCAGTTCTTCCACTATGATAGCCTCAAGGCCTACTATTTGGGGGGAGGACCCATATACCTCTGCTCCCACTCGTACACTGTATAATCATGTGACCATTTGTATTCTTGAATTTTCAATATATTTGCAAGCTGAATCTTCCATCGGTTGTCTAGTAACGCCCTGCCATCTATGATAAACTTAGAATATCCAACATCCAATGCTATTACTCCATCCATGATTAAGTCAAACCTGTCAAGACTCAACTCACCATACTTTTGTATGCGAGTGATGCACTATGGAACAATCTGGCCAAATTCACTCTTCCATTCGTTGAGTTCCTTCAAGTGGTCATCATCTTTCAATAGTTTTGGCACAAACCATTGATTCAGAGTATGAAATGAATCTATTCTTATTTCAATCTTTTGGTCCTCTCCTTGCATATATTGGAATTCATCTATAACTATTTTTGTCATCTACTCTGTAGGTTTTAATGTTGTAGGAGCCTTAGTACTCCTTTGTAAGATTCTGCACAAGGTTACCAATGTGTGGTGTATGGGTTGCCAGTTCTTAAAAAGGGGATCCAGTATGGGTAGATGTGTTTTCATCTGATCAATTTCTTGTGTCAATGAGCTATAGCAATCAGACACACTTTCCAACATATCCACAACTAGTTTTATCCTATGCTCGAGGACCTTCTCTAAAACATTGCAGATTTGCTTATTCACTCCTTCCTTACCCTCACTGTTGGATTTCTTTAACTCTTCAATATCATGTCTAAGAATGCTCACTTGTTAGGTAGAACACTTTCTATATCAACTGGTGGAGCAGGAGGACGTTGGTATAACATTATTTCCTTGTTCTGTGAGGGGCCTATTCTTTTCAATTATTCCTTCAACTTCACATTTTCCATGAAAAAATTATTGACTTCATCATTTAAAAACTTTTTTTCCTTTTCGTACTCTCCCAATCTAGCTTCCATCTCCTTAACTAAAGCTCGGGTGAACATAGTTGAATGCATTTTCATGGTTGCAACTTGTAGAGGAGATGTATCCTTTAATGTTTTCACCATAGCTATCCCTTTCATTTCCTGCACTACATCTAGTAACCTTTGTTTTTGTGTACTCTTTTATTTGGCCCAAAATGCCAAGGTTTCAATCTTAGGGTTATACCTTGTGCCACTTACCCCTTCATCTAATTCAAACTCAGCAATCAACATTGGGTCCTCCTGTGTTCTCACTTGATCAAGTAAAAACATTCTTTAATTTCATACCAAGGACAATAAGTATATTACTTTTCAAAATCATCTCTTTAGCCTCTTGTGGGCTGAAATCAATATTATCAATCCTTAATTCATTAAAATTTTGGCTTACTATTTGGTCATGATGGGATTCCTCAGCTCCCATCTTATTTATTTCAACCCTCACTTCAAACTCTCTCATTTTCATCTTAATCCAAAAGTCTTTAAATTCAAGGGTTTTGATAAATTCATCATCTTCCAAGAACTTCTGAGCTACAACTACCCTATCATCCTCATGCATTTCTCTTTCTCCTTGTACCTCAATATCGGCTCTAGCTTTAGGCTTGTGGGCTTCAGTTTCAAGCATAGGTTGGTCTACTTCAACATCATCCTTGAAATGTCTTAACACATTAACTGCTTCTTTTGTATCTCCAACCTCCTCACTTATTTCATAGGAAACAAGTGGCTCTATCTCTTGTGTCTTTTTTTTAGAAGGTGGTTGTTTAGGAGGTGATCCTAGAGAAGCACGACATATTGAAACAATATCCAGAGCTGTTTTTGTAATTACAATTTACCACTCGGCCTTTTGGAACACAATTTGGAAATTCTCCCCGTATCTACTGCAGTCTTAATTAATTCATGAAACTTATCAATTATCATATCAATCCTCTTGATAGGATTTTCTTCCTCTACAAAATAACCCAAGAAATAATTGTGCTTCATCTTTCTTTCTTCCTCAAGTCTTTTCATAAGTTCCCATTTTCTTCTCCTATCATATACCTATTGAGGAGTGAAACAATTTTTTATTACATCTTATTCATAGTCAATCTGGTGAGTAACCATAGCCTTTGTAAGGATGGTGCATCTTAAAAAATTCATGTGACCCTCAGGGTCAAAATCCATTTCCTTTCCATACTATAAAGAGTACCTTGATTTTAAATAATTTTGCAACTCTTCAAGTGTATCAAATCCCACTGATAGTTCCCAACATGTCAAATTGGGTAGAAATGTACCCTTCCTTTATTTACTCATGACATCCTTTTCCATCCATAGAATTTGCCACATGAACTCTAAAAAGGCTAATCAAAGCGGAATAAACTTTGGCAGTATATATGGGGCCTGTGGGCATAAATAAATCCCGATTATTGTGGTATCTGGTAGAAAAAACCAATCATCGAAGTTATGAGTATGGCCTTGCTCAAGTTTCAAAGCCAAAGGTCTTAACAATTGTAGCACAAGTGTGTGTAGTCTTGGTGGTTAGTGGCCAAGAAATCTCATAATTTTGTACACAAACTCATCATGGAATATCAAATAATTTGAATTCTTACATCTATTGTCCCATATATAACACTATAGTTACACTGGCAGCAAATTCCCCTACTTGTCAATCTGACCCAAACACATCCTTTTCCTCCATCTATCTTTATTATGGTATAATATCAGGTGGCACAGCAAAGAATATTGCTTGAATGTTATGGGGGCTCTATTTTCCCTAACTTGCAGAAATGCTTTATGCAATGCTTTCTCAAGATATGAGGCAAAATCATATTCAATGTTTGTCTTAGGGTTTTGGATCCTCATAGCCATCATCATTAAACTAAATGGAATTCGCTCTTCTGCATCTATCCCAAGTACTTGATAGAGAGAAAAGTAGGTTTTCTCAAAATAGAATTGGAAATCTAAGACTTCAAATCGTTCAGTAGTAGAAGGGGGTATAGGAATCACCCTATTGTTCACACCCCTTTTCATGTAAATGGGGACTTCATCACTTCTATGGGTTTTCCTCAATCTAGTATATTCTTCTTTACTTTTTTGCAAATAAATTTTAGTCAGGGCTTGTTTTTTTACATCATAACATTCAATGATGGTTGCTTTAATCAACACAACTAATGGTGAACCATCTAGAAATCTCATAGACCTAGTAATAGGACGATAACTCTGAGCCAATACTCTGATGAACTATACATCTATAAAAACATTTGG
Organism: Sequoia sempervirens; assembly: GCA_007258455.2. Lineage (NCBI taxonomy): Eukaryota > Viridiplantae > Streptophyta > Pinopsida > Cupressales > Cupressaceae > Sequoia > Sequoia sempervirens. Next base: position 82,507 of record VDFB02027271.1, on the reverse strand, counting down.
GACAATTAACTTGGCCAAATCTAATGCCCATGGATTTGACACTGAAATATTGCCCTCCCTTTTGTCATAAAATTACCTGAACAATCCCCACCCAGAGATAGGGATAATGGCATCTCTACAACCATGAGCCACATCATTAAAAACATTCTAAAATCCTCTCTCAATTGATTCAGGGAGTATATCCATGATCGACTGGTGTAAGGACCTCGTTTTAACCTTAGATTCTTCCTTTTTAGTTTCAGGTTCTTTCTTCTTGGGTGGAATGATGTCCTTTTTAGTTTCAGGTTATTTCTTCTTGGATGGCACGATGTTTAACTATCTTACTATAGACACTGAAATTTGGTCTAAGCCTGCGACTTCAATTTCTTCACAATTCGTATTTCTGTGGTCATGATTAAATAATATTAATTATTCAATTATTCTCTAAAAGTCCTTAATTCTTCTATTAATTAAATAAACTTAATTATTTAGTTAATTCACTTTAACATTTATTCAACTATTAATTAAATAATCTTAATTATTTAATTAATTCACTTTATCTTCATTCTATCTTGATTAATTAAATAAATGTTCTTTATTTAATTACATCACTAATTAACTTTATCCTCCTTTTTAAATTAAATAAATTCTTATTTAATTTACCTTTATCATATTTCCAACTATAATTAAATAAATACTTTAATTATTTAATTATTCATTTAACCTTTCCACCACTCAATTAAATAAATCTTATTTATTTAATTAATTAATCCCTAAATGTCAAATCTTCAATTAAATAATCATTTAATTCATAAAAGTCTATTTCGAACACATTCTTCTATATTTGGATAAACGCTTAAGTTATCTAAGTATTCATTCTTACTCAACTTGAGATTTATTTAAATCAGTCAATTATCTCTTGATTTAATCTCTGAGTGTCTTCCACGAATAAACTCTATGTCACAACTAGTTAGTTATCTAGTTCTAACTCATATCATGTACATGCTTATTAATTAAATATCTTTATTTAATTAATTAAATCTTGTGTGTGCATTTGAACAGAACGTTGCTTTTAATCCATCTTTATCTTTGTCATGCAAACATTATTCTTATGTTTTTGAATACCAAACTCAAAGATTAAATCATTATTTAATCTTTATCTCTATTCTTAGTTTTTATCACTCATGTCACTACTAACAGTTATCATAATGCATGTCTAATCTTTTGATCTCAACCATTTGTTGATCTTTCGATCTTGACCTGTCATTTGAATGATCAATTTTCTATAAATTGATTTGTCTTTCATCTTTCAATCTCTCCTGAAATTGGATGACTTTTGGAAGCACTTCTTAATCTTCAATATTTTGCTATAATCACATACATCAAGGCTATACTTGCACACATACTAAAAATATGAGGGCAAGAATACCATCACGGAAAAATGGAGAAGGACAATTGAGGTCATTCATGGAAGGATGTAGATATTGGGTGAGATTGCTCTTTGTTTATGTTTATGCTTTCTTTGTGCTTTGTTGTTTTACTGTAGATTACATTAGATTTTGATTGTTTTTTATTGCTTTAATCCCCTTCTGTTTTCATGATGTTACATTTGGTGAACCCGAATCCATAGATATTTTTTTTATTTTTGTAGGTTTTGTATAGAATGACGGATACGCTTGATGAAATGACGCAATTGACATTCGGAAACACATCTACTTGATAGAACGATGCAACTGACATTCTGGACCGCATCTGACGATCACTACGCATCTGTTATTTTCTGAGCTGCAACTGAATGGTAAAAATCTTGTGACGCATTTGACAACGAAAAATGACGCATCCGACTGGTAAAATTTTAGGTTTATATTTTCAATTTACAGCCTTCTTTTATGTTTTTATTTTTGCTAATATTTCTTCAAAATGCATGTCAAAGACCATAGTTAAATTTTTGAAACAGATTGTTTGGTAGTGTAGCAAATCTTTCATTTGGATTAAAATTAACAAGTGTCTACTGTGTTTGGTGAGAAGGCACAATTTTTTTATTACCCTCATGATTCAGTATATCGAAGTATCCTCTCCCCTTGCGCATTCATGCGATCCTGTGTGTAAGAGAAATGATTACTGACTCTAGAAATTGGTCCTTTCCTAGCGGGAAAAAGTACTCACCTCAAGACGACTCAGACCGATAGCACCCTGAACCCAAGGGACTTCCAATCGGTATATAAAAGTAGATTCTTCTGGAAACCCCAACGAATCACGCGTATGGTTCCAACAAGATGGATCTGAAAGGGGACTCTCACCGCATGGATCATGCCCTATGAACAAAATTCTTGAATTAAACACCTTTGTTTGTAGTGTCCAAAATTCCTCTATTTACTGGTGCAACAGGTCAGACCTGTGAAGTCATCTCACATTTTTACGGTTCTTGTGTAGAGATGAAAGTATGTTATGGGATGTTCATGGGTATTGTAGCTTGGCTACCCCGAATGAAGTGTTGAGTCGTGGAGGGGAGCCAGTGCGGTCAAGCTACTAATCATCTACCTTGAATAAGTGTAGCTGGGGAAACCCAAGTGAGAACTCAGTAAATAATGTCCTACACAACCTAGGATGTGCTTGTATGTTGTCGAATTAAACATTCTTTGAGTCAAAATCAAACTGAAAACACATTGTCTTATGATTGTCTTTGTTTTCCAAAACTTGATCATGAAATAGAGTCATTTTACATTGCCATTCACTAGAAAACTGCAATTGTTCGCTAGAGAGTTGCAATTGTTCTTTCGAGTCACATCTATTCAACTTTGAGTCGCATTTTTCAGTAAAGCTCACATCTATTAAAACTTGAGTCACATATGTTAGAAAAACTTGCATCTGATTAGTCTTAAACCGCATTTGATAACTTAGTCGCATTTGTCACAATCTATGTTACTACAAAACCTGCACTTGTCATATTCTACGACGCATCTGAAAAGGTGAGCTGCAACTGTAGTTTGGAATGACGAATTTTTCATTATCGTAGAACTTTACTAGTGTGAAAAAATCTGAAAAAAAATTGTATCTGATATAGTCTAAGTCTCAATTGCCATCACGAGTCGCATTTGTTAGAAACTATACCTCAACTTTTTGACGCCAGAATTAAACTTTACCAGAATACCGCAATTGATTACCAGAAAACTGCAACTAAGAAACAATACCACAACTGTCAAATTTTGTGATGCATTTACCTAAGAATTAGAAAACCAAAATCTAGTGTCACAGATCCAGAACGAACAATCAAAACTAGTATCTATCTTATCCTTTTTCACTAAATCTTGGATAGAAACCTGAACGTTTGCTCAAAACTTACACGATTTGATTTTTTAGGAATCATTCAGTCATAGAGATAGGTACCCTAGCTACATATCTTACTTTTAGTTTAGAGGTCTTTACTTCCCTTAGAAAAATCATCTTTTATAGATTCTAGGATAGACATCCTTTCACGCTTTGGTTAAACCCTTGATTCAACAAATTTTGTCACTGAACCTAGTTATCATATCCTTTGTCCAACATGTGAATCCTTCCAGCTCATCAGTCTATCTTGGGATTTCACCTTGTCTTTTAGTCTTAGTTCTATCAAGGTTGCTTGTTGAAACAAAATTGAAACTTGGGTTAAGTTGTAGCTGATAGATAACCTCTTTTAGAATCCTTCAATTTGGTCACCTAGACTTTGCATATCTCAACTACTGTCATCCTAGAATAGCATCATTCTTAAACATACCTTATTTACAGGGAAAATACCAAAAAAATAGCTACATACATCATCCTACATATTCATAAAATGCCAAAAACATAGTTTAATTCATATCATCCATAGACTTAGCTTTTGCATCACTTGCACTTTGAGCTTACATCACATGGTTGAAACTAGATCAAAAAGGAAAGAAAGAGAAAAAATGGCTAATCCCAATGAGTTCATCAATCCATTCTCATCTAGACCTCACAAACATTTGTTAGAAAAATTTGTTACTAGAGATGCACAAGGACATGTTACAGTGGAAGACATAGATATTGCCACACAAGATCCTGAATTTACTACCTTTGTAGATGACTATCTAGGAAATGATCCTCAGCGATACTTAGCCAAATTGCTAGTAGAAGGTGCTAAACTACCTCCTAGTTTTGATATTATTACTCTACAAACATTACCTACTCAGGGGATAAACACAACTACCACTAGTGCAACTATACCTCAAGTGACCACAGCCATACCATCTGGAGGACCTACACCAAGTATCACAATACATACATCTCCATTTGGTACACCTACTTTGACACAAGGGCTAAACTTCACTGTGGGTGCATCCTCATCTAATCCCTTTGGTCCTCGTGTTGGGAACAAAAAATCTATAACATTCACGCCTACACCAACTATCAATGTCACTAGCATTATTCCACAAGCAACAACCATACCCACTATTAGTGTCGCTAGTACAATACCACACTTTGGAGTTTCACAGATAGGAGGCATACCCTCTATCCAATATGGAAACCGACCTATCATTTCACATATTCTAACTCACAATCCATTTACACAAACTCCAAATCCATTCATTCAGAATCAAAACCCGTTTACCAACATTCAATCAAAACCCATCACAAGACCTTGGATTTCAGAACACATGCATGGATCTGCATAATCTTCCCAACACATCATTAACTCAAGTTGATGTCTTGCAAACACAAATGCATGCACTTCAAACACAAATGGATAACATGGCAGTGTCAACTAAGAAAACCTTTTCGGCAAAGGACATATGCATGTTTCCCTTCGATAAAGCATTATACATGACACCTTTCCCTCATGGGTATGTCATACCAAATCTACCCAAGTACAATGGAAAGTGAAACTCGATCAAACACATAAGGTAATTTTATACCATGTGCATCGATGTCGCATATGACCCCACTTATCTTATGAGACTATTCCCAAGAAGTCTTGTAGGAATTGCACTCAAGTGGTTTTCAAGTTTGGACTATGGCATAAAATCATGGGGAAAACTGGCTGAGAAATTTATTGAGCAATTCTCCTTCAATATAGATCATGAGATAAACATAGCAACTTTGTGTCACACAACACAAGATGAAGGAGAAACTTTCATCACTTTCTTCTAGAGATGGAGAAAAATAGCCAGTCAGTGTCTTATTGAGATTCCTGAAAAACAAAAGGTCACAATGTTCCAAGAAAACCTCAACCCAAAATTGAGAAGTAACTTAAGGGTACATTGTTGCACATCCTTTACAAAACTAGTGGAAAAGAGGCTCATAATAGAAAAATATCTCATTGAAAAAGGAGAACTTAAGACACAGACACCTAACAGAAATCCCCCTGTGTAGAACACCTCCAATGATAGAAACAAATTTTGGTCTCGGAATAAAAACGTTACCAATGATGGGATAGTTGATGCTAAAAATTTACAAGTAGGACCAATCATCACACTTATAGGAAGTAACCCTCTACCAACACACTAAACATTGTTAACCAAACCCCCAACACTACACAAAACACCCAATGGCCACAACAACAGAGACAATTTCCAAAGCGTGAGTTTACTCCCCTTGGAGAACCCATCGAGTCAGTATTCAAACAACTGTTGCAACACAATCTTATACAGCTTCAGGAGTCAAGACAATATGATCCATGGCAATTCAAAATCATGGTGGGATGATAATTCCTTTTGTGATTTCCATCAGACTAAAGGACATAACCTACAAAATTGTCATCAACTGAAAAACATCATACAGGACTTTGTCGACAATAAAACTATTGAAGTCAGTGGACAAAAACTTACATCTAAAAACACTGATCATAAGGTATTTTCAGATCCATTACATGACCATGGGAAGGGAAATGTCTCCAGTTCAAGTAACAAGACCAATATGTCGACCAACTATGCTAATGTCAAGCATGATTATAGTGGCCCCATCATAAATCACCTTCGCGCTGCAGATGAACAGGTTAATATCATTACCATAAATAAGACTTTCGAGTGTGTTGTTAACACTCATCGAACAAAGATCACCATCCAAGGTCCACCATCACAACAAGTACCATAGACCTCCAAGTCACAGTATAACCTACTTGATCAGTTAGGAAAAACCCTAGCCCAAATCTCCATCTTGCAACTGTTGCAGATATCACCTGGACATCGATCCATTCTAGACAAGGCTTTACAAACTATGACTATTCCTAATGATCTTGATGTCAATCATTTCAAGGAAATGGTAGGTTACCTAACTAATAATCAACATGCCACATTCTCTGAACTAGACTATGCAACTGAGAAGACAAATCATAATGACCCATTACATCTTGAAGTCCTTGTTGAAAAAACCAAAGTTAGACGAATTCTAGTAGAGGAAGGAGCAGGGTTAAATTTGTGCACTTTAAAATTGATTAAGGCATTAGGTTTCTCAGAAGCATGTGTAGACACAACTAAAATCATTGTCATTAAGGCTTATGACGATGAGCAATGAAAATTAAAGGGGGTGGTAACACTTCTTATCAGAATTGGTCCTACAGTAATGGAGACAAAATTCTAGGTCTTGGATCTCACCCTTCCATACAATCTTCTACTAGGTAGACCATGGATTCATGCCATGAAGGCAGTCCCTTCCACATATCATCAATGTCTCAAATTCCCTTACAATGGCACTAAAATAACAATAGACGGTGACCCATATCCATTCCAATATTGCACCGGTCTACGAGAGACACCCCAGTGCCAAGTACTTGTAAATCAAGAAGCCTCATCATCCAATTCATCTCATTATGTCAATCCATCCACTCTCACAAAAAAATCCACTCCATCACCACTACCTTCCACTCCTAGGTTCAAGATCCAATACAAGGGTTGTGGAGAATATTACATGAAGACATCTTATTATGTTAGCCATCTGATTCCTCCTAAGTCATATGGTTTACCTACACCAAATAGGAGACAGTATGTGGTCACTATACACATACCTCCCACAACAAATTTTACTAAATGGGGAGAATTAAGCAAGGAAGCCATAAATGTAGAAGATGTCACCTCCTGGTTGTATAGAGAAGATAATGAAGAACCTCTCTCACTTGCTCACATTCCTACTGATCAATATGGCAAAGGTTTCACAATCATGCAGAGCAAGGGATATAATGGACATAGTGGTTTAGGCTTACATCAAGATGGGAGAACCAAACAAATTTTTGTTTCTCAGTGGCCAAAAGGCTTAGGGCTTGGGTTTCAACCAATTCAGATTGGTGTTCCTAGTACCACATCACCCTTAATCGAGGAAGTAAGTGCTTCAAAGGATATTGAGACATCTCATGAACCATCTGACCAACACTACTGTGACTCCCTCGACTCAAACAAATATGAGTGGAATTCCCTATCCTTCACCTCTTCCATGGACCTTGATAAACTTTTTGGAGAACTTGACTTAATGTTGAAATCCTCACCAAATCCATTGAATTCCTGTCCACCAAATAATATGACAAAAGAGGAATGGTTTAAACATTACTATTGGGAATCTCTTGATCCTACCTTTGGGCAACCTAATAAATCCATTTCAGATAACCAAACCTTGGCATTAGGCCCACCTCAGAATCCACCTAGATCTAAGCAAAAGAGAAAAAAGGACTTGTTACAAAACTTTTGTGACCATATGAACAACTCAGTGCTTACCTTGACTCCTTTTAACTTTGACAACTCTGATGATGGCATGCCCTTAGTTTATCCCCAACTCATTGATTAGGACCAACAAGAGACACTTGTCTTAGACATTTTTGAGAACAATGAAGCGATTGCTGAGTTCCTAGGACTAAGAGAAGGCATACATATTGGTGATCACAAGGCTAGATTTACCATTGACTTGGACAACAAAGCATATTTTGGGGCATCTGTTCAACCCTCTAGTCATAAAAATAAGAAAAATAATGACAAAAATAAAAATGATGAGTCTCTAAGTGAAAACCGAAAGGCACATTTAGACAATGAAAAAGAAAAAATAAAGGACGCATCCAAAGGAAAAAACCTCTCTGAGTCACCTAAGGATGGAGGTTTGAACATTCTCCCTGTTGCACAGGAAAATTCACCCATGCTAGTTGAAGAATCAGTTGAATTCAACATAGGTACAAAAGAGAATCCCCAACTGGTATATTTTGTAGCGTCATTGACCAAAGAAGAACAGCCAGAATTCTACAACTTCTTTACACAAAGACAGATTAATTTTTCCTAGTCTTATGATGAAATGCCTAGGTTAGATCCTGAACTTATACTACATCATTTTCCCTTACAACCAAGTGTAAAACCAGTGAAACAGAAATTAAGGAAAATGCACCCATAAATTGCTTTACTAGTCAAGGCAAAACTCAAGAAATTGTTAGATGTTGGTTTCATTCGATCAATCGACTATGCAGATTGGATTTCCAATCTTGTACCAGTCACTAAACCAATAGGGGGCATCCACATCTACACATATTTTAGAGATATCAACAAGGATTTCCCTAAGGATGACTTCCCTCTGCCCAACGTTGACATGATAGTAGACATGACAATAGGATATGAGATGTTGTCCCTTATGGATGGATTTTCAAGGTATAATCAGATCAAAATTGCAACTGAAGACCAACCTAAAACAGCTTTCACATGTCCTTGGGGAACGTATTGCTGGAATGTTATGCCCTTCGGACTCAAGAATGTTGGAGCAACCTATTAGCGTACCATGAACACTATTTTTCATGACCTTGTACACACTCTTATGGAGGATTATGTCAATTACCTTATTGTTAAATCTAAGACAAGGGAAGATCATTTACAATTTTTAGACAAGATATTTCAAAGGCTAGAAAAGTATAAAGTGAGACTAAATCCTAAGAAATGTGTATTTGGAGTGAAATTAGGAAAGCTTTTAGGGTATATCATTTCCAGATGAGGAATTGAAGTGGATCCGACCAAGGTAAAATCAATCATAGACATGCCTCCACCAACTAATCTCAGTCAGCTAAGGACATTACAAGGGAGATTGCAATCCATGAGAAGATTCATAGTGCAGTTAGCAGATAAGACACATCCCTTTCAACATTTACTTAAGAAAGGAGTACCTTCTGCATGGACAGTTAGGTGCGAAGAGGCTTTTCAACTAATCAAAGAATATCTACTCACACCACCAGTATTAATGCCACTTGTTGAAGGACGACCATGGATTCTTTATATTTCAGCAACCCATTCATCACTCCAAGCATTGCTTGCACAAAATGACGATGAAGGTCATGAAAGGGCAGTATACTATATCAGTCGAACTTTGGTAGGTTATGAGCTCAACTATAGTACCATTGAACATGCTTGTCTTGTGGTAGTATTTGCTACTCAAAAACTAAGGCACTATATGCTAAACCATTAGACAATGCTAATTGCCAAGATAGATCCTCTGAAATATCTTCTCAGCAAAGCAGCATTAATAGGGTGACTAGTCAAATGGGTTGCGATACTTAGTGAGTATGATATCCAATATGTAGAGAGAAAGGCTATTAAAGGACAAGTCATTGTTGATCAATTAGTCGATGCACCAATGCAAGTAGATCACCCATTAGTTGCATACTTTCCTAATGAGTTTATATTTACCATTGACAGAAACAAATGGAAACTATACTTTGATGGCTCTCATACAAATCATGGCTTAGGGGTTGGTATCCTGTTTATCATACCATAGGGTGATTCCATCCCTAAGTCATTCAGGATTGCATTACCTTGTACCAACAACATAGTAGAGTATGAGGCTCTAGTAACAAGGTTACGCATGGCAGTCAAATGGAAAATCAAGAACCTAAAAGTCTACGGTGATTCTCAACTAGTAATCCAACATGTAAATGATGATTATGAAACTAAGGATGAGAAGCTTTCTCCATAAAAATGCATGGCAGATAGTTTTAAGGAGTACTTTGAAAAGGTCAAATTTCATCAGATACCTTGTGTTCTAAATAGGGCAGGAGATGCTATGGCTACTATTGCATCACTTCTATACATTCCTAGCAACATGCCTAAGTTTGAGTTCTTGGTAGAACAACTTTTGGTCCCATGATATCCCAGATTCTGAGATGGTATGCAAGATTGTTGGTCCTAATTCCCCATGGTACAAAGATATCTATGAATACCTTCATGCCGAAATCATACCCTCTGTCCTTTCAAATAACCAATGTAAGACATTCCTTCGCAAGTCAGCTAAATACACCATCGTCGAAGACACCCTATATAGATGCGCCTTTGATAATACCCTGCTGAGATGTCTCGATTCTAAAGAAGTGCAAAAGACCTTGCATGGGGTGCATGAGAGTATATGTGGTTCCCATTCTAGTGGTCCTACCTTAGCTAAAAATATTATGAGACTAGGGTACTATTGGCCTACTATGGAAAATAACTCATATGTCTTTGTTAAGAAATGTCATCAATGTCAGATACACAGAGACTTGATACATGCACCTGCACAGGAGCTTCATCCTATAACGTCACCATGGCCCTTTTCCCAATGGGGACTCGACCTCATAGGTAAGATACATCCCACATCATCCAATGGCCATACATTTATCATTACCACCACTGAGTATTTTACGAAGTGGATTGAAGCTATCCCCATGACCTACATCATCGACACCCACATCTCTAAGTTTATCCTGAACTATATCATTTGTCAGTATGGTGTACCTCAATCCATTATCATAGATAATGGTCATCCATTCAAGAACCAAGAAGTCCACCATCTTTGTGAAGAATTATGGATTCAACATCATTTTTCAACCCCATACTACCCACAAGGTAACGACCAAGCAGAGGCATCTAACAAAACTATCATTAGAATCCTTAAAAAGACTGTCAATGATGTTGGTCATGATTGGAATTTACAGCTTAATCTCGCCTTATGGGCTTATCACACAAGTATTTTTACTCCCGCTAGCGCCACTCCATATTCACTCATATTTGGTTCTAAATCCATTCTTCGCATTGAGGTCGAGATTTCTTCCCTGAGGGTATCCTTGAAAGGGCACATTGATGATGAATAGTACCGAGTATCGAGACTACATGAGCTAGAATTCCTAAATGAGCGATAGCAGAAGGCACTGGATCATCTCCAAGCATATCAGCTATAATAAGAAGGTCTTGAACAGAAATTTTGACATTGGTGACTTGGTCTTAATGGAACATAGCTATAACAGGAAGGTCTTGAACATAAATTTTGACGTTGGTGACTTGGTCTTAATGGAAAACCCCAAGAATCAAGCAGGAAGAGAGAAACTAGGAAAGTTTGAACCTAACTAGTTAGGACCCTACATTGTCATAGAGGCCTTTGGATCAGGAGCATATCAACTCTCTACTCTTGAAGGAGAACCATTGTCAGTACCCATCAATAGTCTTCATCTGAAAAATTTCTACGCATAGCTTCTAAGAGCCTTATCTTAATTATCAAAAATAAAATAAAAATCAGAAAAAATAACAAAAATCGTTACCTAGGTGAAAACCTAGCAAACAGGCATCTTGGTAACATCAAAAATTAAAAAAATCCAGAAAATAGTAAAGAGAAATAATTCATCCAATAGTGAAAACCTGGCAAACAGGTGCCATGTGTAGTTCACTCTGCTCCTTTGTCTACTATCATTCTATTCTAACTTCCATGTACATACTATCTATCCCTGTACATATCACCTATCTTTCTCATCCATCGCTTGTACATACCATTCATAATAAGTGGTAGTCTTTCCCATAACTTGGAACGATTGATATCGAGTGCATTTCATACCCCCCATTTTATCCTATTCATAATCAATTGCTCTTATACTCGACTGGGGAAAAACACTTGGCATGTGTCATATTGGTTCTTACATTGGTTGTGCTAAAGACATAAAACCATTGAAAAATCCAAAAACATCACAAAATTTCTTGAAAAAATACAAAAACATCACAAAATGTCTTGAAAAATCCAAAAACATCACAAAATGTCCTGAGAAAATACAAAAACATCATAAAACTTCAAAAAGACAAAAAAATCAAAACATGTTGAAAATCCAAAAACAAAGTCAGAGTCAGTCGCACTTGTCAGTCTTTGTCATTCATCAAACTACGTTGCCTCTATGACTGGATGTAGGCAAGGCCATCAGCTGATGTGCCTCTGAGGCATTAGGTCAGTCCTTTTAGGTTTGTTTGTATAAAATCATGATTCAATCCATTTGTCTCTAAGACAAGGTCATTGGTCGTGTCGAACTACGAGGTCTCTGTGTGTATAGCGTAGGCAAGGCCATCAATTGATGAGCCCCTGAGGCCACACTAGGTTAGTCCATTAGGGTTTGTCACATGCACTACCACACATGTTAGATATTTTCATACAATTCATGTTTTTCATAGCCAGTTTTGTCAGTCAAAGTCTAGTCGAACTACAAGATCTCTGCGTGTATAATGTAGACAAGACCATTAATCGATGAGCCCCTGAGCCCGCACTAGGTCAGTCCTTTAGAGTTCGTCATCACACATAGTCAATTTTTAGCACATCATATCAAATCATGCATCAATCTGGTGAACAAGTTAGCAATGTCTCTAAGTCAAATCAAACAAATTTCCAAAGCAAAAATCAAAACAAATCAACTTATATCTACTATAGGATGTGTCCTTCTTGAAAAATAGATAGTATCAAAACAATCAACTTATGTCTTATACAGGATGAGTCCTTCCTAAATATAGACACTGTCAAACAATCAACATAGCCTTACACAAGCTATCACATCAACAACATCAAACTCAACGTCTTATACAATACATGTCTTTCTAAAACTAGGCTTTGTCATGCCTTATATAGATAGTCATAACATCGAAACCAGACTTATAGTCTTATCTGGTATGTGTCTTTCCAGAAACTAGGCTCAATCAATCAATCATCTTATCAATCAAAACAATCAAACAAACAAGATCAACTTTTGGAAAATATTTTATTGGCTTTTGACTTTATGGCTTATTTATCCTATCATTTCATTTGATTTTATGATTGGAATCCTGTTACTAGCTTTCTCAAGGATGTCCCATGAAGGATTTAGAGAAGCAACGATGTATCACAATTCTATTTTCTTTTATTGTTGTCTATTGACTGTCTTTTCATTTTATGATTGGAATCCTATTACTAGCTTTCTCAAGGATGTCCCATGAAGGATTTAGAGAAGCAACGATGTATCAGAATTCTATTTTCTTTGACTATTGTCTATCAACTGTCTTTTAAATTTTATTTTGAGTCATGTTACTAGTTTCCTCAAGGATGACCCATGAAGGATTTAGAGGAGTGATGGCATCTCATGACCCATCTTTTTTTTTTTTTTGTCTATGGTTTGTCTTGACAAAAAGACTGGAGCAATTGTGCCCTTAGTATGAGTTACGACAATCCTTGTCTGCTACTATCTATTGTTAGCAAGTGGATGACCTTGCATACCTTGATCTATGTCATATCATGGTGTTTATCTCCATTTGTATTAGTTATCGCCCAATGATGATAAAGTGCAAAGCCTTTTTTGATTTGGAAAAATATCGAAGATTGCTAATACTAACATCCATGTCTTTTATTATTCATCTTTCTTTTCGCACTAACATTTCTTCTTTTCTACATCTTCACCACCCTTATCTACTTTCCTCTATCCTTTTGTCCTCCATCTTCTAGTTCTCTCATCGATTTCGAGAGCACACTCATGTTCTTTGAACTCATTTGTCATCTCGAGAGAGCATACCACTACCTCCTCGTCATCTTTCCTCATCCTACTTTTACTAGGGCATATTTTTTTCTTTGACACAATGCTGAAATGACATTGTATCAAAGAGGGGCAAAATGTAGACACTAAAATTTGGTCTAAGCCTGCAACTTCAATTTCTTCATAATTCGTATTTTCATGGTCATGATTAAATAATATTAATTATTTAATTATTCTCTAAAAGTCCTTAATTCTTCTATTAATTAAATAAAATTAATTATTTAGTTAATTCACTTTAACATTTATTCAACTATTAATTAAATAATCTTAATTATTTAATTAATTCACTTTATCTTCATTCTATCTTGATTAATTAAATAAATGTTCTTTATTTAATTACATCACTAATTAAATTTATCCCCTTTTTAAATTAAATAAATTCTTATTTAATTTACCTTTATCATACTTCCAACTATAATTAAATAAATACTTTAATTATTTAATTATTCATTTAACCTTTCCACCACTCAATTAAATAAATCTTATTTATTTAATTAATTAATCCCTAAATATCGAATCTTGAATTAAATAATCATTTAATTCATAAAATTCTATTTCAAACACATTCTTCTATATTTGGATAAGCACTTAAGTTATCTAAGTATTCATTCTTACTCAACTCGAGATCTATTTAAATCAGTCAATTATCTCTTGATTTAATCTTTGAGTGTCTTTCGTGAATAAACTCTCTGTCACAACCAGTCAGTTATCTAGTTCTAACTTGTATGCATGTACATGCTTATTAATTAAATATCTTTATTTAATTAATTAAATCTTGTGTGTGCATTCAAACAGAACGTTGCTTTTAATCCATCTTTATATTTGTCATGCAAACATTATTCTTCTGTTTTCGAATACCAAACTCGAAGATTATATCATTATTTAATCTTTATCTCTATTCTTAGTTTTTATCACTCGTGTCACTACTTACAGTTATCACAATGCATGTCTAATCTTTTGATCTCAGCAGTTCGTTGATCTTTCGATCCTGACCTGTCATTCGAATGATCAAATTTTCTATAAATTGATCTGTCTTTCATCATTTCAATCTCTCCCAAAATTGTATGACTTTTGGAAGAACTTCTTAATCTTTGATATTTTGTTATAATCACACACATCAAGGCTATACTTGCACGCATACTGAAAATATGAGGGCAAGAATACCATCATGACGAAATGGAGAAGGACAATCAAGGTCATTCATGGAAGGATGTAGATATTGGGTGAGATTGTTCTTTGTTTATGTTTATGTTTTCTTTGTGCTTTGTTGTTTTACTGTAGATTACATTAGAGTTTGATTGCTTTTTATTGCTTTAATCCCCTTATATTTTCATGATGTTACACTTACTTCTCCTAGTGTATCTGAAATGCAGAATTCCAAACAACCTTGTACTCGTAAAAATTAATTCACATTTTAACTATCTTACTTCTCCTATACTTCTGAAATGTAGAATTCCAAATAATCTTGTACTCATAAAACTTAATTCACAAGAGTTTTGTGCACTTACCCGAGTTACGATGGTTGCAAAGCTTAACCTCCTCGAACTCCCAGCTCCCTACACAATAATTTTTGCAAATGAGTGCAAATAGTGTCGAATTATTGGTTTAATGGCTTCTGAGCTCAGTCATGTCAACATTAATATCAACCTTACGCCAAATATTTTTCTCATAGTTCAAGTTTGAACATGCACCATTAATTTTACAAGATCGAACAGTTGATGTGATTCATGCATTTAATACCACTTTATCACCACCACTTTCTATAACTATCATGGGATAGAGGGGTATAAACCACTATACCACATGCTTCTTTGCATTTCACCATAGGGTAGCTGGATCCTTACCTCTATACCACTAGCTTGACTTATTTAACCTGTGGTGCCACAGTTTACATTAACGGTCACATATGGCCTACCGACAAACTGCATGCTTCATCACATCCTTCCACAGTATAGTGGTTCATACTACCCTACCGCATTCCTTTATGATATTCTTCATGGGATGGTAGGTTATTCCCTGCTATACCACACCCTTCATTTTTCTTTCTCATAGTATGGCGGTTTATGATGTGTTTAAATTCTCTCATACCGCCCATTCGAATCCGCATCATAATACTTCTGCAGTATGGCGGTAAATATCTTCATGTTGTCTGTTACACACCGCCAATCTGCCAAGGGTTCAGATTACTGCTGAGGGATCGCAGTAACAGACTATTAAGGGATTTGGAATTTTTTTAGCTAGAAATATTTTTGCTTAAGTATATATATGATGAATTTTTGGCTTTGGATTTGTATAGATCTTTCAGTGTCAATCAGACCTAAAAAATTTGTATGTTCAATAAAAAATAAAAAGGAATATAAGGGTCAAGGTGCGGGTCATGGAGCTCAAGGTTAATTTTGATGATGGAACTAGGAAAACTTTTAAGGTTCTAACACACCTCATGATGAACTAGACTATGTTTTTCCTTCATCCTACTTGTGTTATGTTTTTATAAGTTCTTCTCTTGTGAATATATCCTTAAGGAAAATTTGTCTGATACCTATAATTGTAAACATCTTCTTGGTTTTTGACTCAAATTCTTTTTAATCTGTAAACTAAATTCTATTTTAAGTTTCCATTTGCAATTATCAGTGGATTGGAAAGTCAACAGTAATCAACTTATGAACTCAATAATTTTTTACGGATTCAAGTTGTTGATTTATACATTATTGTTTATTTGGACTTCAGGAAATGAATACAAGGACTGTAAGATGCAAATTAGATGATAGTGATCATAATGTTCAAATTCCAAAGATAGAATATGATCATGAGCGTACTAAAAAAGTGGCCAAGAATAATGAATATTTTTTTAGTCTTGGTTTGAAAAGGAAAGTTGTAAATTCACTAAGTAGTATATTTTTTGTTTAATAGTTTTTAATCAAATTTTATAGGCAAGAGCTTTATGTATATAAGACATAATATGATAGTTTTTTTGTTTTATAGGCAACAAAAAGAGTGCAAGAAAATGTGGAGAAAAAAATAAAGGAAAAAAAAGGATACAATGTCGCCATCTCGTAGAAGCCAATGCTTTTCTGATTCAACAAATGTAGTTGGTGAAAATGATAGTTGTGATTATGTGCAACTTGGTTTAGCACATGGTGATGTGTGGCCTAATATAGCACATGGTGATGTGCAACCTGATATAGCACATGGTGATGTGCAGCCTGATATAGCACATGGTGATGTGCAACTTGGTATAGAACATGTTGATGTGAAATGTTGTGATGATCTCTTAGGACTAAGTCTAAGAGAGATTATTAAAAAACATCAAGGCAAAGGAACAACAAGTCTGTAGATGCTTTTTGCAACATTAAAGGATGTGTTTAATGATGTGGAATCCACAAAGACTGGTACTAATCTACCTACTCATGCCACACCTGATGTATCCAAGGAGCATGAAGTTTTGGTTAATGAAAGTCATGAAGAGAGACTGCTTGCATTTGTTGTGCCTCAAAGTGCACCTATTGCATCTAGAACTTCTCATGGAACTAGTGGATCAGCCAGAAATATTGGTAGTGGTAATTTAATAGAAGATGTGGATACTTTTGTCAAAAGACAAAGATTGAGTCAAGATTTGTACAGATCTACTAAGAAGAATGCAAAACAAAGAAAATTAGAAGGCAAGAAATCATTCTTGCTTGAGGTATTGAGAGATGGTGATCCCATTGGGCCAAATGTTGCAAAGTGGGCCACCAAGTTGGGTGTAAGATATAGGGACCATTTGGATATTTGCAAATCAAATTTTGCAAAGCAAGATCCACGAGCTATGGAAAATGTTATACAAAAAATAGAAAATGCTTTTGAGACTACTGGTGGACAAATCTCTAGAAAATATTACAAGCAAAGGATGAGAGTTTTGATGAACACTTATAGATATAGTTGCAAAAAAACAATCATGTTGGGAAAAGAGAGGTTCAACTCCAGTCTATCTCCCAAAGAGTGGGAAGCATTGAGAGAAAGTATGCATTCCAAAGAATATTTGGTAAAGAGTAACAGAGGCAAGAGAGAAAGAGATAATGTGAGGGTTGGATATACATTTGGCTGAGGCGGGTTGCACACCAAAATGGACAAATTTATAGTAAGTGTATGGCTTTTTGGTTTAATTTAAATTGTGTTATTTATTTCAAATTTTTATTTAACTAACTATAGGTTGAAATTGACATTGTATTTTAGGTGGAAAATAGTAATAGATAAGCAAGTGTAGAAGATATTGTCAAATATATGGCAGCACTAGATGCTAGTAAATCTAAGAGTAGGATGAAGTTAAAATCTAGTTCGTCAACAGAGATTTCACAGCCATCTGTTCAATACCTAGTAGGAGCATTTGTAGATCATGTCAACTCATATGAACTAGGGTACCAAAAGGTAATGAGTTGCATAATAGGTCTCAGCCAGCAAGTTACATAGTTGGTTGAAACCGTTAACCCTATGGTTACTGCATGAAATGAACATAAATCCATGGATTCAGATGAGGTAAGAGGCTCTATTGATCTCATTGCTTCTTGTTTTGTAGTTCTATATACAAATGCCTCTTAATATGTAGATTATTGAAATATGAGCATAAGAGAATCCAACCCAATTTCTTTATTGTTGGAGTGATCCAAAAAATGTTCTTTTGGAAAAATTTATAGCTTGCATTCTTTACTTGACTATTGAATGCTTTGTATATTTTTTTGCACGATGGTTAAACCACATGTAGAGCAATTTTTTCAAAGCAATAGGAAAACAAAAACACCTTCATGGTGTCAATAGAGTTGTCAATATTGATAGTGATGAAGTGGACAAGAATGCGCAACATAGTCATCTTAGTTGTCTTAAAGTTGAGGTAATTAATATAATAGTTGTCAGTTATCTGTCCCAATGTTTTTTCATTATTCATGCTTAAAATGTTCTTTTGGACAAAAATTTATAGCTTTTGTGTTCTTTACTTGACTTATATTATTTTTTTCATGATGATTAAACCACATGATGCAGAGCAATTATATGAAAGAATGACAAAAAGAAAAAGGCCCTGTCAATAGAACTCTCTACAAAGTTGTACAACTTAATTTCTACAATTATGTTGATAGTGGTTATGATGATGAACTCAACGAGCATGCACATGATGATATTCATAATGGTAGTCATGTTGAACTCGACATGAGTGCTACGAAACCACATGCAAGTAAGTAATGGTTTTTTTATTATGTAAATAAGGGTAATAATTACCTATTTGATACAAGTTGGGTGTTAGAATAGTAGTGAAGTGTAATTAGCTAGTATACATAGATTATGGAATTAAGGGAGAGCATATAACTTACATATGGAAGCTTAGAGCTTAGTTGTAATAGAGTGTTTTATAAAAGCACATACAAAAACTGATTTGTTCCAAGACATAAGACATTACATACAGCTATCAAAAACAATATAATGTGTGTTTTATATCTCAATACTGAAACATATATTTTTGGAACCCTATGGACTACTCTTGCACTTCTAGGGTTTTTCACCTAAAAGGAGGGAGATAGGGCCAAAAATGCTAATGGTTCATTCAAATTAGGATGTGTGTGATGTGATGTGATGTAAATGAAGTTAAATAAATGCAGTTGACTAATCTAGGTGATTGAAAATGAGTGCAAAAGTGTAATTACAACTATGTTTGAAAACACATTATGATATGCAAACAACTATGTAAATGAAGAAATTATGCAGAATAGAAAGAGATGGGATGAAATAGAGTGCACCTGGGAAAAGTGCGATGATTTTGGAATGTTCTAGATGCTGATGAAATTCACTAATTTTTCATAGTGGGACTCATTCACCCAGGGTGGTGAATCAATCCACCTACTGGTGAAAAACTGTCGAGAGCTGGTTTTTGTCTATCGAGATCTAAAATATGAAAAAACTCAAGTTTCCAGTCCTAAGGTGGGACTCATTCGCCACAGGTGGCGAATCACTCCTCCCCCAAATTCTTGAAAAATTAGGAGACAATTTTGCAACACCAAATCTAAGAATGTTTGCTTGTCGGGTTGCCAAAGTCAAATCTGCAGAAAACAGACAAATAAGTCTCTCCAAGCTTGATTTTGACTTAAGTTGACTTGAAGCACCCAGTTGACTTGAAAATCACTCTTCAACACCTAATAAACTATCAAATCTGTAAACAAAGGGCTACAAACAAATAAGAAAAAGGGGTAAAATGATTAGGGGTTTGCCTTGGTCAAACCCCACTTTTGGTAATTTTACCCTTGAAAAGATAATGAAATGAAAGAGAAAGATAAACTAATAACATGCAAGTGTTATCAACTCACCTAACTCTTGATAATGTAAATCTGAAGTAATGTCAATGGTTGCTTCAAAGTGCTTGAATAGTGCTTGAATTGTTGATGTAAAGTGCTTGAATGCTTGAATGAATTAGGAGATGTAAAATAAAGTGAAAAATTCCTATTTATACAATTCTTGTGCCTTAGTATCCATTCATACCTCCCCACAAGCCGATATCAAGTGATTTTTAATAAAATCCCAAAAAGAAATTTGAAATATTTTGAATTTGGGGCCAAGGGGGACTCATTTGCCACCCATGGTGAATGGGTCCCACCTAGGACCTAAAAACATGTGTTGGGAAATTTTTTGTGTTTAATGTTATTTGTTAGGATAAAATGCAAAAATACACTTAATTACAACTTATGAGGGTATAAAGAGAAAAAATAAAGCATGAGAAGGGTATAAATAGTGAAGATGTGCCTAGAAATGTGTGAAAGCTTGTTACAAGACTTTACAACACTTCAAAATAGGACTTGTTGATGAGTGAAAAGGTGGTTTTTAGGTGTATTGCATTAAATAGAGTCTAGAAGAATGTAGAAATGTCTTACAAAACTTCACAACACCTTCACAAGATGTCGTTCTTTGAGTTTGAATACCTAAATAAGCATGTTCAAGCCATGATACAACATAAAATCAAAGCAACATAGTTCCAACACCATGAAACAAGACCTAAAAGGCCATGAAAATGACAAGGGACCATTTTTCTACGACATAAATATAATGTGTTTTTTTTTGTTTTTGCAGACATTTATTGATAAACTCCAAGAAGGGGATACAGTTGAGGTGTTTGATTCACATGATGGTGTTGTTGCGAGCATTGCGCGGATTCACTCACTATCTATTGTACATGTCAAATCGAAAGTAATAGGAGATGCAAATGTATGTATTTTATAGATCTCAAGTAACATACCCCTTCCTCATCTAGACAAAATAGATGGAGTTGTCCATCTGAAAGAGAAACTAGGGACCTTTTCACGGTCGCCACTAAAATATTTTAAAAAAATCATAAAGAGTTAGCCATAAGTGTAGAAGAGAAAAAGAAGGGTTAGCAGCAACAGAGTGTGGAGAGTGAAGTTGTAGACAAAGAATGTACTGAGCCCGAATAAGTTGAACCCAAACAAAAACCATAAAATCTGATTTGGGTGTACATTTCATGAGTAGAATAGAGAATGTTCTATCTTACTGCACCTATAATGTAAAATCCCGTGATTGTGTTTTTCTCTTTTTGTTTGGGTTTCTCTCATTCAAACTAGTGCATTATAGAAGAGGGGATATGTTGTGTAAGTAGTAGACACAGAGAATAGGGGTGCAGAAAAAGAAGTAAATACAGAGCAGATAAAGAGGTGTAGAGAAGAGGAAAAGTTGTAGAGAGTGCAACATACATGTATGTGCAGCTGCAAATAAGTTGCATCATAGAATTGTCATCAAAATTGTAATATCTTGCATAACCAAAAAAAAGTCATTGTAACTCAATTTTATCAATCACAGCACTGAGAAACACACTTTCTAACAGTACATTTTTCAAAGCAAAGACACATTTTTGTCTTGTATGTGTTGTAAGAACATGTTTTCTCAATAAAATTTTAGTATTTTTCCTTCTTAATAGTCATTTCATTATGTGCAAATGAATGATTGATTATGTTTTTTATGTTTTTATATGTTTAAACCTCAATTAAAGCATTGTCTCATTTCCAACACTTATAGGCAGAAATCAGTGAACAAAAACAATTAAATAAACTACCAATTGACTAATTATGCTACCAACTGACAAAAATCGGTGTTAATAAATATGACTAAATATAATGATTATGCAATTAATTAACAATGTATCAATATACCTATCAGTTGACAAAAATCAGTGAGCAAAAACAATTAAATAAACTACCAAATTGATCAAAATGATGATTACAATTAATGACTAAATACACTACCAATGGACAAAAATAAGTGAATAAAAATGACTAAATAAGTGACCAGTTAACATCAATCGATGACTAAATTAATGGTAAAATATACTAGTGAATAAAAAAATGACTGAATAAGTGATCAGCTTAAAACATTCAATGACTAAATTAACGACTAAATTACACACTACCAAATCAATCAAATTAATGACTACATCAACGACCAAATCGATCAATCAGATGACTAAATTAACAAGCAAGTCGATCACTCACACAACTAAACCAGCGACCAAATCAATCAATCATGCGACTAAATTAATGACCAAATCGATCAACTGAATGACTAAAAATAGTTTAGTCATCAATTCGATCGTGTTATAAATGACTGGAAATAAACTACTACTGGTCACACAACCATGTTCATTCATTTATAAGAATTTTTTAGTAGTTTATTTAGTCACATATTGTTGTTTCTGTACTAGTGGTTTGGCATGCTTTCACGTAGATTTTTTGATCATTTTTCTCTTGTGCCTTTTCATTTCGCTTGGTTTTACTTTTTTGGGTTTTGTTGCTTTTACATTTGGATATTTGGGTTTGGTTTTGCTTATTTTTTGCTTCCCCTCGGTTCGCATGTTGCTTTTCGCAGGTTTTGGTTTTCCTGCTCTTTTTAAACTGGAGTTTTCGTATAAGTTTTAGGTTTAGTTGTTAGGTTTTATATTTTTGGCCTTTTAGAAAAAAAAAATTCATACCCTCATTTTATAGAATGGTTCAAATCCTATGTGAATTTTTGATCCCAAAATTTGTATTTAAACTGGCTAAGTTTTGTCCTTGAGGCCATTCAGAATTTAAAGTTTCGAACGAACTTTTGATTTAAAGGCCAAGAGCAAAGTGAAATCCCGATTCTAAAATTTGACCTTGTATTGTTGTGCATTTTCTTTGAATAATCCATTCATAATTCTAAATTTTGAATGAACTTTTTGATTAGAGGTTAGGTGCTAAATTATTTTCCGCTCCCGATCTTCAAAGCCTTCATATCTAATATAGGAATGTAGGGTTTTCATAACTCCAAAGGTCACTTTAACACATTGGTCCAATCAAAATTATGAATTCTGAATGGACCTGTGAACCGAAAGGCCATGTTCTAAATTATTTTTTTATCTCAACTTCCAATGAGAGTTAATCCATAAATGCTTTATTCTAGTGAAGTTCGATCGAGATTCTTAATTTCGATCGGACTCTTGAGCTAAGGTTCATATTCCATGTGCAACCCCGATTCTGATTTTCGCTATATAACAAAAAAGTTCCATCAGAATTCTGAACTCCGAATGGACCTTTTTATCCAAGGTTTGTGTTCCAAGTTCTTTTTTGGTTTCGATTTTTGATATTGATAGACAATTTTTACTAATTTTTTTAAGATTTTTGTTAGAGTTTATAATTTTGATAGAACATGTTATAAAGGGTTTTTAGAGGGTAAAACTTGTGATGTATTCTTGATGAGGCTCTCTTTTATGTTGTTACTCAGGTATCATAAATGTTTGATTCAGAAGAGCAACTTGGTGTTGAGGAAGTAGAGAAAGAACAAAAGGCTAAGTTAGAAAAACTAGATCAAACCCATTATACTATGAAGTATAAATACCAAGGTGTTCCTGTGCTATCTAAGTTTACCTCTAAGGTGATGAAGATTATTGATACAATGTTGGGACATATTGATTTGGAGGTATGCAAGAGGGACACATTTTCTAATGATGCCATTCCAAGATCTAAAAAGATAGCATCTTCAGGGCTTGCTCATGTTGCATCTTTCCCTAGATTGTTGTTCAATGTCTAGAACTAATTTTAGCAGTGGTAGAGGCATACAACACCACCCAACGTAAATGTATTGACCAATGGGGAAATGAAGTAATTGACTTATCTCCAGCCATGACCAAAACAGTGTTTTATTTTCTTCCTTACACTCAATTGACAATGGTAGCAGAAGTTGAGGCACTGCAACAATATGAAAAGGATGTAAGCACACACTAGTGACACATGAATAAGAATTGGCTTAAGGCTGGTAAGAAATATATTACCAAATTTCCTACAAAGCTTTGGAGATCTGATTTCCTTTCATAAGTAGGGGACATCATTACATTATTGAGCAGGGAAATGGATAAAGAAAGCTCCCATAAGTATGAACATTGGATTTTTCATTTTATTGAGGTGATCTTAAATGGAACAGTGTATTTGGACTAGGGGAAAATTGTTTCCAATCATATACATAAACAACTCACAAAGGTAAAGGATTTGAAAGAATTCTATATGTTTTCATATGTAATATATTGTGCAGCTATGATGGGGAACTTCCCAAGGTTGAACACTAAAGGAATCAAAGATGAATGGAATGGACAAAGCAATATTTGGGAATACTATGATCAATTGGAACTCAAAACCTTGGAAAAGCATTTTAAGAGAGTAAATGATGCCTTTTTGTATGTTATAATTACTCAACTGTCAGGAGATGTGGGCTTTAGATTGACTATAGAAGCCATGGAATTGGTAAAGCAATGGAGGAACTGGTTTATCCGGTATCTTAAGTCAACCTACATCCACTTGTGGGGGTATGAAGGAGCACCATTTTAATTACCCATATATTGCAGCAATAAGTGGATTTTGCTTGAGTTCTCTCGACAAATAAGGGAGGTTAACCTCAAGTTTAGTAGCAAACATAAAGCTTGAGAGGTTAAGTATTTGATTGATCTTGGTTTCTATCAATGCCCATTTGTTGGAGCTACCAATTCACCAACTGAGGAGTTGCAAGCTGTTAACTTTAAACTATATCAAGGGATAAATGACTTTGACCCAAAAGGGAAAATGAATAATCTATATGCATCCTTGTTCCCACATCATGAGCCCCACATAGAAGATTTCTAGGTAGATTTACAAGATGAGTTTGAAGCAAGAAAGAGGAAATATGAGATGTTAACCATCCCTCTGATGAGGGAATTTAAGGTGAAAGAAGATATACCCAAAAATATGTCAGATAATGGTTTAACCTTGGATCCTCAATATGATAGAGAATATGTGGATACTAAAACTCTAGCACCCATCTATTGGATGGAAAAAGAGGAATATGGCATTGATAAAATATCTGCAACTATAGTGGAAAGAAGTTTGAGATGGATTACTAAGTGGTTAGAAGATAGATAGAGCAAAGGAAAGAGAAAAGAGGCACAAGGAAAAGCATCTCTTCCCCTCCACCTAGAAAATACAAGAGGATCAAGAAGTAGACCCAACAAATGGGAGAGGGGGAGGTCACAATGGAGAAAGTCTCAGAAGCCCTCCAAAAGGATAAAATCACTTATCAAGATGTTGCTACTAGAGTAATCTCAGGGTTGGGTGTCCAACCTATTTCCATAGTATATCCAGATTTGGAGACATTTAAAGAAGGTCCTTCTAATGCTTATTCACAAGCTAAGGAAATAGAAACTAAAGAATCTCCCTCCACTGCTCCTTCACCAATAGAGACAATAGCTAAAGAAGGGGAAGAGCCCTCTATAATAATAGTCACAGAATCTCCTCTCCCCTTAGATTCTAAAGAGACTCCACTCCGAGAGGAAGAAAAGGAAGAATATGAAGAAGACTTTGAGGAGGAAGATGTAGATTTTCAAGAAGGAAACCTCTAGAGAGAAGCAAAATTTGAGTATGTCTTAACAAAGGATGAGCAATGGGAAATAATGGAAAGTGCTAAAAATAAAGTTACTGAGGATGAGGCTGCAGAAGAGGAAGCTTAGAGAAAAGAGATAGAAAAGAAAAAGAGAAATGAAGAAGAAGCTCAGAAAAGGGAGTTGGAAATAAAGAAAATAGAGGAGATGAAAGCTTAGAATGAGAGGCTTAAGCGGGAAAGGATTGAAAAAGAGAATCTCAAGCAAGAGAAAACTGAGAGAGAGAATTTGGAACATGAAAATGCCAAACAGGTGCAAACAGAAGTAAGGGGAGGAGTAGAGAAGCCCCAACAAGAACAACAAATGACAACCACTACTGTAGCTCCCAGATGGCTTAAACTTAATTTGGAGAAGAGGCAATAGGTGGTGACTCAGCCTTTGAGTTGGGATAAGATGATGAAGGAAATAAAAGTACATAAAACCAAGAAGAAGTCTAGGGTTATACATTCCACCAAGCTAACTACTAAGGGATATTTAATTGTAGAAATTGCTACTCTAGTTGTTGATAAAAATGACAAAGAAATACAACCTTTCGATTATCAGGTAAGCATAGTCAACTTGGGTAAGAAAACTCAGAATCAACATATGACTCTTCTAGACTTGGGAACCACTTTAGAAAAGTCCAAAATGGAGAATGACAAGTTAGCTAAAGATGAATTGAAGGGTCAGCTGGACCAGATGAAAAGGTTTTTTAAAGATCTTGCTTCTCCATTATCTAAAAAATCCATCTTCTTCTGAGGTTCCTGTGTTAGTAAGTAGAAAAGTAGTTGAAGACCTCATAGAGATGAAAATAAAAGCATGTATATTTGACACTTTTACTAACCAAGTGAAGGCTGAGGTGGAAGTGTTGCTTGAAACTAGCTATAAGTTGTATAGTGATGCATGTGCATTAAAAATACAGATCAAAGAATTGATTAAAACCATGTGGGATGAGGAAGAAAAGTACCATGAGTACTTGGAAAAGGTAAAGGAAGTAAATAAGTTGAGTGAAGATGAGCTCAATGAGGTAGGGATTCTAGTGAAAGTCCAAATTATTTAATTAAATGCAACAAGATCATGGTATTCAAGATGGAAGTAATGATTGAACAAAGGATAGTATTGTTGAGACTATAATCGGAAGTATTGAAAAAAACCATGTTGTTTGAAAAAAAAATTTGTTTGGTTACTACAAGTAGGATTTACCATCAAGTGGAAAGCTACCAAAGCTACAAAACATCAAGGAGGCTTGGAACAATAGGTGGAAGACAATGGTAGACATTGACAATGAGGGTACTCTCCTCAACAGGTTTGCAGGTATTAAATTTGATACCCATCATGCTATGGGTGACATTAGTAACCTAAAGGATATTACAGAAGTGGCCATTGATGGATATGAAAAGGAAAAATTTAGAATGGAGTGGTTAGATGGGCCTAATGAGGAAGTATTGACACAAATCTTGGCCAATTATGAGAAATATAAGCAGAAATAAAAGTATAATAAAGATGTAGTTCACATTTTGAAATAAGAACATGTTGTTTTGATTGGTTTTGAAGTCAAAAGTGCAACATCTGGAGCAGTTCCTATAAAATAGGAAGGCGCAATAGTGAACTAAAAGTCATCTCCAGCCAGCAATGAAAGAACTGCTACTTCCCATGCATGCAGTTTTGATTACAAGAATGCTCCAGTTGAACTGAAATGCATCCTACAATTGTGGATCTAGAGTTTGGATGCCCTATTTTTGTGGATCGGGATTTTGAAGAAGATTTTTATGTTATACTTTTCTATAAGTTGTAAAATGAACATCATTGTAAAGGGTCGGAAAATTAAAGTCAGACTTGCAGCCCTAAGTTAGATAATTTTTTGAAGCTTTTACATAGTTAGTTAGTTTTACAGTAATTTCTCAAATTTAGTAGTGATAAAAGACAATGATTTTTCATATGCTATTAAATTTTGCTAGACAGAAATGCTACTCATTTGATTAATATCAATAGAAGGAGCCGAATTTAAAACCATCAATTGTGTTATTTGTGAATGGTATTTTCCTTTTGTTTATTGATCTGCAAAAATTTGTAATGAGTAAATTGAATGTGTCTTTCATTAATTCTGGTAAAACAAATTGCAAGTATGCTTATTAAATCTGCACTCTGAATGAATATAATTGCATAAATGATTATGAATTGTTCCATTTCTCAGTTTTGACTTTAAGGAAAGCTTGTTATAGGATTGCATGTCTAAATATAGGAGTAATATGTATTCATGTTTTATGTTCTAAAACCTGTGATGTATCTTTTTTTGTTTCTTTAAAAAAATTGTTGTTGGAACATTTAAAATATCAGTTTGTTAATTTTAACCAACAAAGGCCCCTTGAATATTATAGTCATGTTGACCACTGAGTAATATAGTATAGTTGTGAACCAACTACCAAGACATTGGGAGATAGGAATTTCATTATTAGTTATCTTTTTCAGGAAAAGTAGAATAGAAATATTTTGCTTAACGTTTGTCATGTTAATTTGTCCATCAACACTATAATTTGCATAATAATATGATACTCCCTAAGTTGCACTTAAGGGGGGTGTTGGCGTAAATAAAGTCTTGTACCTAGTTAATTCATTACTATGGGACTTAGGGGACTTATTTACATGTTAAGTTTACTTAGGTCCTAGGAGGGAATCTTTCTAGAAGGTGTTAGTTGTCATTAGATCTTATCTTATCTTTTGACTTTTAACACATGAGTCCTAGGTAGTTATGATATATTGTCACATTACATAGGATTAAGACACTTGTCCTAATCCAGTTTAATCTTATGTCTCACCTTGGCTATATAACCAAGTGGTCTCATATATTATGTAATCATACAATCTATTGGATATCCAATTCCATTACAATATTGAGCATTGCATATTGATCTCTCTTGTGCTTTCATGAAATTCCTAGATCTTGGGTGGCTTTAATCTTCATCCAAATCTTGCATGGTGTAGAGTTATTCTATACCAACTCTTACATTGAGTAGCTCTACATTAACAATCAATGGAACAACCTCTCTAGTCAAGATTTATAGCTTCTAGGTGTTGTTGCTAAGAATTTCTAAAATTTGGAAGGGTCATAACCATAATTCATAAAACTTAGCATGTTCACCTTTCTTTTAATGAACTATATCCCAACATATAATCAAATTTAAAATTAAAAAAACCTTGACCTTAGCTCTTCTATCAAACTAGTGTTTGATTACCCCTTGATGTTTAGCAATTTTTTCTAGAGTTGCATCGCACTTTTTCTCTATTTTTAATATATTTAGACACCTATCTTATACTTTATCTATTTCTAAATAATATTATATAAAATAAAAACGAGGACTATAAATATTGATGGGAAAAATAGGGTCCAAGTCGTAGAGTAGGTGGAATGGTGAAGTTCCTACAAAAGTTTTAATTATTTTTCCTATTAGATCAGAAGTCAAACTTTAGATTTACATGCCATTTCTCATGTTTTGTTATCAAGAAGCTAATTAATAACTTCAAGAAAATCTTTATTTATAGTTTTAGCCATGTTATTTCCCTAAAGATAAGATTTTTTTAAATTGATAATTACCTTAGTATCATAAGTTGATTTTAAAAAATGCAAGAGAAAAGATAAGGCCAATATCACATATACCAAAGAAAATGATATTTCAAAATCATTAACAATATGATCTTGAGTGAATTTTACCACTTTGTAGTACAATTTGTAGGTGCTCAAGCCTTTGTGAACCATGTGTAATAGTCTATACCTATAAGTATAGACATATGTCATATAGAATATTAAGGGTTAATTATTCCAATAAAATTCAAGCTCCACTTGGTAAAATATTGTAGCTCTATGATTTATTATAGTGATAATAAGGCCCTTCCTTTTATGGAATTTAAGTTAGTGGGACATTTATTTTGAAAAAATAGAAGGCTACATCCACATACCATTCCTCTTGCCTCAATGTATATTGTTGACATATAATTTATGGATCAACTTCTACTATTTCCTTAGTTCTTGTTCTTGGATTAACTTCATTATTTTGCATTTCTAGATCAAACTCTTGTTAGATTATCACCCATGTAACTCTTCTCTCACCCATTTCATTTTACATATGTAGGATTTTCATGACCTAATCAAGGATGATGAAAACACCTTGTTCCTTAATATGTAGCATTTGAATTTATTTACCACCCTTACCAAAGCATATGCTTGCTTCTCTATGTTTGAGTATCTTATCTCCAGTTCTTTTAGAGGAGAACTCATAAATGCTATGGGTCATTTGTCAACTTTTTATTTTTACTATATCAAAATGGAAACACAGGTGTCTTTGGAGGTAAAAGAATAAATATAGAATAATTGCATATAAGTTGGACTAATTAGGACTAGAGATTTGATAATGGACCTCTTGATTTTAGAAAATACCTTTTAGATTGAGTGGTCCATGCAATTTTTACATCAACCTTAATCCTTAGATTAAGTGGTCTCATAGTTTTAACAAATCTTGTAATGAATTTATGGACAAAGTTAATCTTCTTGAAGTAGGGTTTTAATTTGTTCTTGCTACCTTGAAAAGGGATTTTTAGTATAGCCTAAACCCTCTCTAGACCTATAGAGATCCCTTTGTTTGAAATGATATGACCCAATAGTTTCCCTTTTTTTATACAAAAAATACATTTCTTTGGATCGAGTGAAATCCAAATCTCCCAATATTATTGGAGCATCTTTGTCATTTATCAGTGATATGGTCACCCCTCTTTTGAGAAAAGATGGCTAGGGCATATATGTATATAATAATGCATTTTTTACCAAACCCTTGAAGGCTATGTCCATGGCTCACTAGGTTTCACTTATATTGATTAGTCAACAAGGCATTATTATATATAGGTGAATGTCCTCCAACTTAGTCGTAAAGGTTATTTTCAATCAATCTTCATAATCGATCATGACCTAGTTATAGCCCAAGTACTCATCCTAGAAAGGTATCATTTGTAATCCATTGATACTTCGTCTAATTAGAGTAATACATAATTATCCTTTTAAGAAGTCCTATTCAAGTTGTGGAAACCAAACATAGTCTAATTATAGTCTAATTTCACCATTCTATTTATAAAGTAGGACAAGATTAGCAACCCAAATTGAATGTCTTAATAGAAAAATTATCTAATCCAAAAGCAATTTATGATCTTTGAAGACGAGAAGCTATAAGAAGACTTTTACAAGCCTTTTCTTTTATAAAAAGATTAATTTCATAAACTTTAAGAAAATTGTATGAATGATAATAGAAGTGCTAAATATCTTAAGATCATTCACCCCTTCGTTCTTCATCTTTACAAGCCTTATCGAGAAATATATTTTAACTTCTTAATCATTCCCCAAATTACAAGGTGAATACTCACCACCCTATGAATTTGTCACCTTCCTCAATTTGCTAATTTGATCTTGGTCAAATGACCTTTGTAATTGGACCAATCTTTTTGATATTGTATTCATCTTCAAAATGATGATCACTTCCTCATCTACTTCTATTTCATCTCTATCTAATGTGGGCATCAAAAACCATTGAAATCGAGGACATGCTTGTCATCATCTAAGACTTGGAAGTTCCACTCATTATCTAGAATTGAGGAAATGGGTGTCAACTCGACTGAAAACTCCTCAGTCCTCAATGTGAAATCGGCAAAAGTCCACATTAAGTCTCACCTTGCCTCCAAATGAAAAGATTTAAATATTAGATACCCTAAACATAAGTCAACAAAGCAGTCACATTACAAGTATAAAGGAATAGATTAGTCAAAATAGCTAGGATTAAGAGTTCCAATAAGAAAAAATAAAAGCATATAAAAATGCCAATCCCTAGTATTCTTCTAGATGGGCTTGACCTTCACTCCCTCATATAGTGTACGTCCACATTCCTTTTTTGACAAACTCACCCACATTTTTGTTTTTCCACTTTTGTTCACTTTCCATAAGTCAATCCCAATCCATTCATCCAAATGAAACTCAAATAATATTCTAACTTATCCTTCCAACTAAGGATTCTGCAGATTTTAGGAATAATAAGTTTCGTAGAAGGGACGTGCCAAACGGGTGTTTGCATGTGTAAGTGGGAAATGACGTTTTGAAGTAAACGTTGTTTGCATGGGTGTTTGCTAACATTATGAAGAATTAATATTTTTTGTAACCAATATAGTTAAAAAGAAGCAATATTTTCAGTGGTGTTCATGTTACATGTGGTATAGATGGTTAGAGTTGTGCTAATAGAGGAATTTCAACATGATGATGCTAAGAAATATTAGGGGAAGGAAATGGATATTCAAAATTTGGAAGGTAGTGGCATAGGGCACTAGATGTATAAGACTAGTAGGTATTACTCACGTAGGAATGTGAAGCAACGGGTCAGGCATCATAAGGATGCATACAAGTGTCAACACTAGTTGGCCAATATAAGGAGATAGAAGACTAAATTTATAGAGTATCAAGATGAAGTAAATTGATGAATGCTCTAGGTCATATTTTGGTCCCTTTGGATCAAGGGATATTTTTTTATATATGATTCAAAGCGTTAGTTTAGGGCTATATATTAATGTTTCATTAGTTTAATTGTTTGTGTTTGATAATTTTAAAGTTTGGGTAGTTTTTAGTTATTAATGAGTATTTTATAGTTATCCAAGCGCTTTAAAAAATGGCTTTATAAGACAATATTTGACAATATAAATATATGATATGTGTGTCTTCTATATCATTTGCAAATGTAGTTTTTTATTATTAGTTATATATAGGAAATATTAGATCCTATAATTATATTAGAGTGGGTAAATGAAAATAGAAAGAGGATAATTATCTAGAGATTGAATTTGAATGCATGTACTATCTAAATATTTTGGGTTTTACAATTAAGACACATTGAACTAGTAATTACATCGATTTATCATAGTTTACTCTTTATCATTTGAATAAATTTGATCACACCAAACCTTGATGGGTGGTTGCTTCATTGTATAACATGTTCTTGAAATAATTTTCTATCAATGATATCAAGTTTCCACAATCCATGTCGAATATTGTTGAACTTGTTTCTGGATTTGATTGTGTGATATTTTTTACATCAAAGTTTTGGATCACACTCTGTGATTCTTCTCCTTGAGCTCTCTATTTCATCCTAATGATGAATCATGGAGTGTGATCTGAAACATTGATGTAAAAAAATATCACACAATAAAAGGCAGAAACTAGCTCAACAATAATTTTCTATAGTTTCCATTTTATTGACATTTAGTATATATTCATATTTAATTTTAGAAATATAAAAGAAATTAAGAGAACAATTTATAAAAATCGATATAATTTTTTGTGGTGAATTTATATAGTAAAATGTCCTAAATTACCAACATACAAAAAATTAAAGATGCAAACATGTTCTTCATGTTTTATGTAAATTCTAAATTTTAAGTAATAACTCAATATTTGTTAAGTGGCAGGAAATCAAAGGAATTAGAATGATATCTTTTGTGTGCAAGTTAAAAATTGGGAGGCCAATTTGTTACATTTGGACTCAAGTATAATTTTATATTCTCTTCTCTCACAAAGTATCATTCAATAAGATTTTACTTCACATTTCTAAACTATTATATGGACAAATTGGTTTGTCTTCAAATTTATGATTGTTTAGGGGTTCAAGTTTCACAAGGTTAATTTTTAAAATATTTTTACTTTTGGGATGTCTTTATTAACATAGGTTTTTGAATGATAATGTAGTACATTACTCATTACTAGTTAAATATCAAATATTTGGTTATACAATTTTTTCAAAGGAAACATGTTCGAGGAATTTGAGATCACAAGTTCAAATTTTTTTCATTTTTTTATTTTTAAGTATTATATTCTAAGAAAGTTATACTTTATTTTATTGTAACATGGTTGCATTGTCAATTGAATCCAACATGCTTATTTTTTTCTTGCATAGACACTTTTCTACATGCATCATATACACTAATAGGAATTCCAAATATTCTCATGCTAAGTCTAGTTTCTAGAGATTAAGAGGGGTTATATTAAGGTTGGAGGATCCACAAGATGTTGGAGAAATATTCACATCTCTAGGTAACTTCTCACTTAGAGATTGGAATATCATTTGAGATGTAATTTGGTAGGAGTATCCACATTTCTTTTTTGTTAAGTAATTGTAGTTGTAATTTTTAATTTTGATGTATTTTGTTTAATTTTAGCTTCCTTTTATTGATCATTAAGGAGGAGTGGTTGTTTAATGAATTTATATTATATTATTTCCACCTCTTGACTAATAGGGTAAATTAAGTCTTCATTATCATTCAACAATTAGTTTTCTACTTTTGATAGTTGTTGTCTATGTGATAAAATTAGAGGCATAGTGGGGTCAATTGATCTATTTATAATCAAAGAGTTGGTCTTCAATTAAGGATGCACCTAAGGTCTATATGTATAATGAATCACGATTATAGTTGGACATTTTTTAACTAATAAAATGAGAAGGTTTGGTAGTAAGGATAGTGAAGGAGGAATATATTGGTGACCAACACATAAGAAGTATATGTATCCAAGATGGTGAAGAAGGAATTTTTTAAATGTTGCTCATACTACATTTGGTATAAATATTTAGAGGCATGCTAAAAGAACAAATTCAATTGACATGTGTGTTTAGTCAAGTAGCTATTTATTAGTTAAGAACACAATTAAGGGTTATAAATATAATGAATCACCAAGATAATGGTCATTGCAATTGGGCATTTCAAAACAAAGGCAATGAGAAATTTTTTAGTCAAGATAGTGAAGGATGATATTTTATGTTTCTCATACAACCTATAGGATAGATGATCAAATGCATTACATTAGATGAATTTCAACATATATGTGTCAAGTATTGTTAGGAAGAGGTAATGCATCTTCAAACTATGGAAGTCAATCGAACAAAGCACTAGATGCATAGGATTGGTAGGTGTTTATCACATAGTAATATGAAGTAAATGGTTAACCATCAAGAGGATGTGTACATGTGTCAACAATGGTTGGTTATTATTAGGTAATAAGAGACTATTTTATAGAGTAGCAAGATGAGGTAGATTGGTGGATGCTCTGAATTATATTTTAGTCCCTTTAGATCAAGAAGATGTTTGTTATGTTTATATGATCCAAAGTATTTTTTTTGATATATTAATATTTCATTAGTTTAAATTTTGGTGGTTAATCTAGTTTTAGTGGTGAAAAGTTATACTACTTACCTAGTTTAATTTTACAAAGTACCTAGTAGACCTATTGAAAGGAGGCAAGATATGTGAAAACACTTCCTACACTAAAATTATGTGGACAGCATTGTGAAAATTTCAATATTTTAATAATTACATAAAGAAGAAACACATATAAACATAAAATAAACAATATACCATAGCATAGGTGTATGTGGGGAAAACCCAACATAGTTATAATACACTTGCACAAGAAGCCTTCACAAGAGTATCACCAACTATATAAATCAAGAGGAATTCTAGAAATTAAATAATAATTGCAAAACTCACACTCAACCTACATCACAATAACTTAATATATAAAAGATACAATACATGAAACCATCAAATGGTAATTTGAAAATCATGAGATAAAACCATCCAAAAAGTGGCACCAAAAAATTAGCTAGAAATCCAACATCTAAATCTCAAGATGATTCCATAGGCTAAAAAATAGCACATTCCTTCCACCTATCATAACGTCAATATAATCCACTCTCCAAATTGGGTGTTCTATTTTAGTTCAATTATATCCAACCAAAGATATATTATTATGTGCCATAACACATGTCATAAGTCGGTCAACAAGTGTAACTCCCATTCACAACTTTGTTACATGTCCAACACATGTTTACATTTCTTATCAAACTTCTAGAGACCATAACTTTTTATTGGATAGGTTGATTGGGCCCTTTTTTTAAATTGTAGAGCTCAAAGAGACCTATGCAACACAACTCTTCCTTGGTGGTTCCAAATAACCTAGGATACCTTATTTAGCCAAAAACCAACTCTATTTCCTATTGGCAGTTGTTGTCATTGATGTCAACACTAAGAATATTGTTGGAAATTGTTTCCATTGATTTCAACAGTGATTATTGGTTGTCATTGATGTCAGCACTTGAGAAGTAAGTTGTTAGTCCTTGCTATTAGTTGTCATTGTTATATTTAGTTTGGGCTACAATTGGTGGTGAATTTCATGGTTGGATTGCATTCCTTATCAAAGAAGAATTATTGAAGTTCATGGTTTGATGACATGCCTTATCAAAGAATAATTATTGAAGTTCACAATTGGTTGCCATGCCTTATCAAAGGAGAGTTGTTGAAATTCATATAATATTATTACTGTCAGCAGAGTTGATTTCATAATGATATATTAAGATGAGGATTAGAAGCATGAATGATAGTGGAGAGATGTTCTTGAAGTTCTAGAGTATATCTCATGCTCTCTCCTGATATTCCTGATGAAGTATGTGTTGTTGAAAGGAATTTTTTTCCTCTGCAAATTTCTCAAGTGTTTTTGGCTCAAGAAGATGTAGTGAAGTTTGTCTGAGAGAATGCTTTGTATTCCTTCGTTGTTGATGCTTTGGTCTTGCAGTTTGTTATTCAATGTCAGTGTTTTGTGGATATTGCACTCCTATATTTTTTGGTCACCTATGTTTTTGAGGAGATATATGTGAAGTGTTGATGGTTGGAAGTGTTGTTGGTTGTCCAAACTGGTCCTAAATATGATCCACATTTATTTGTATTGATGTCTCTACCCCTACAGCTTGGTGAATATGTTCTCAACATTTGTTCAGTGTCTTAGTTCTAATCTCATGTGTTGAAGTGGTCCGCAAGCTAATATGTTAATGTTACATCTCATGATTAAGAGTTATATGTTTCTAGAATACAGTTTTCTATTCTTGTTTGATCTATGGTCGTTGTTGGTGGCATGATAATATGAAATAAGTGTATGAAAGTGTTTTTGGATGTTCAAGGAACATCCCCATGTGATCTACATGTTGTTATTTGGTTGCTTTGATGCCGCATCATGTCTTAAGTTGGATTTTTGGGTTATTTGTGGATATCTAGTCTACAGGGCTTGTTTCTTTGCTTGTGTCATGTGCTTGAGGGGTTGTGCTAGCAATGGAAGATGTGTTGTGATAAGATTTGGGTCCTAACCTATCCACTTTGTACTGCATCATATCAATTCAATAAGAAGCATATTTATGGGCTGACTAGTTATGTGCTTCAACATTTCATCCACATGTTTTCTTGATGTTGACTTAGGTTGATGTGCACCTACATGTAAATGGTTTTGGATAGGACCGCATTATGCTTTGGTGGTCGAATAGTTAATTTCATTGTTTATCCTTTTTCCAAGCCGACCTAATTGAAGTTTTGAAGTGTTGTGGTGGATATAAATGCAATATCATTTTGGATGTAATAATGTGGAGAAGTGTACAAGTACAAAAAAGTGTGTATGAATTGTATTGAATATCCAATAGTGATAGTGCTAAAGTGTGTGAAAGGAAAGATCAATTGTGCTATGACACCTCAGTTGAAATAGAGTGTTGTGTTGGAAGTCATTGTAATTATCTCTAAATCATATTGTATCCTACTCTAAGATAGTGAATCTCATCAGTTCCCTGAATCCTACTCTTGAATTCATGTTGTCTTCAGTTCAAAAATTCCTTTGTATCTTTCCCTAAGGCAATGAACCTTCTTGCAAGTCTTTTTAGCAATGAGCCTTATATTGTGAGTTAACTATCACCGTGGTTTTTCTCTCATTGGGTTTTCCACATAAATATGGTGTTCTCCTTGTGCATGTGTGTGTTCTATGTTTCTCATTGTTGTTGATCTAGTTAGAGGTAGAATTGTTATATCTTTCATTGTTCAAGAAGTACATTGAAGTTGTTGAGGATTCAAACTACTTTGTTACTATTCTACTTAAAGGCTTCTTGATCTGGTAAGGAAGGTTGTCTTATGTTGAAAGAGTTAAGTTCCTGAAGGTATTAAGTTTTGATAAGACTAATTCACCCCCATCTTAGTCTCTAAAAGTGTTCAACAATTGGTATCAGTGTTAGGAAAATTAAAGTTTACATTATATTTAAGGTGTTAGTAATTATGTAAATGTAGAAAGGTAATTACTATTGTAATAGTGATTTTGTTAATAAACAACTCACTATTATAGGTTTGGATGGTTAGTCATATATATTGTTGAAATAACAATATATCACAATAGTTAGTGGTTAATGTGTTATACCCGTGAATGATATTCTCAGGATATTTGTTATAACACCTCCTTATTAAATAGGAGGTTGTTCGGCTATGTAAGTGGCTATATATTAGCCATGTATTGAGTGTGGAATGGAGAAACATATTACCGTGTGTAAATTTTTCTATCTACCTCTACCCAAATTCCCAAGAATTAGAACCAAGTTCCTTTATAGAAGCTTAAAAGCTTGGGAAAAAGATCTGGGATGGCACATGATGGTTCATACAAGGGTCCTAGGTTTGATGGGATTAATTACTCCTTCTGTAAAATGAGAATGGAAGGATACCTGAACTATCTTGGATTTGGTGTGTGGAAATCAATCAAAAGTGGTTTAATTTCTCCTACCACTCTTCTTACAGATCTAGGTGAAATCATATTATATGAGTGCAATATCAAAGTCAAGAATGCTATCTTGTGTGGGTTGGCTGATTCGATACTTTTGAAGGTGATGAATTCTTGTTCTCCCAAATATGCTTAGGAAAATATTTGTAGCATCTATGAAGGAGACACTAAATTGAAGCAAGCTAAGATTCAGATCTTTAAAATTAGATTTGAGACTCTAAAGATGATTGAATGTGAAGAAATTGTAAGTTGTATGCTTTGGGTACAATAAATTGTCTCTAGCATCTCCGTACTTAGTGGAGAAGTGAAGGAAAGTGAAATTATAAAAACGGTTTTGAGATCTCTCCTAAAATATTACAGTCACAAAGTGTTTTCCATTGAAGAGTCAAAGGACTTGGATTAGTATTCAGTTGATGAAATGTTTGGTACTCATACTATTTTTGAGATGAGAGATTTTGACAAAGATGTTCCAAAGAAGGAAGCTATATTCAAAGCCAACAAAAATATTGAAGTTGAAGTTGCTAATAAAAATGATGACTTTGATGAGGTTGAAGCAAACTTTGTGAGAAAATTGAAGAAAGGTATTGGAAAATATAAAGGTAAGTTACCATTCAAGTGTTTTAATTATGGAAGAGTTGGTCATTTTACATCTAGATGTACCTATAAAGAATTTTTTGATGATAACAAGAGAGAGAAAATAAAAAAG
Organism: Sequoia sempervirens; assembly: GCA_007258455.2. NCBI lineage: Eukaryota > Viridiplantae > Streptophyta > Pinopsida > Cupressales > Cupressaceae > Sequoia > Sequoia sempervirens. The sequence continues at coordinate 43,464 of VDFB02027271.1, read as the reverse complement.
GGATTATATTCTAAGGAGAACAATTGTTCCTCTAAAGATGAAGATAATGATGAAATGATGAAAATCTATTCATGGCTCTAGAAGGAAAAAAGAATAATATTGGAGAATGTAAAAGGTTTGGTACCTTACAAAATTGTAAGGTTAATGAAAAATTAATGGAAGTATGGACTGCCTTCCATGCAAAGGAAGAGGAAAAATGCTTGGGTGATTGGAAGTTGGTAATCTCACCACATGACTAGTGACAGAAGTAAGTTCATCAATCTCAAGAAGGTCAATGGTGGAATTGTTAAGTTTGGTGATGATAAGTCAACACAAATATGTAGCAAAGGTGATATAACAATTGATGGAAAGAACGAAACTAAATATGTCGTTTATGTCAAAGGATTGAAACATAATCTCTTGAGTGTTAACTAAATGTACAGCAAAGGATACAATCTCACATTTCATGCTAATAGATGTGATATCATAAAGGAAGGTTTTAGAAGGCTTGTTGGTGGAGGAACAAGGACAAATGGTAATGTATATCATCTAAAGGAGGATAATGGAAGAATCTACCTATTGGCTCAGTCTGGAGAATGCTAGTTGTGGAAAAAAATAATGGAGCACATCAACTTTGACAACATGGTGAATATCAATTCCTCTTATGTAGTGAGAGATGTGCCTGGGATAACCAAGCCTACAAACACTTTATGCAAAGAGTGTTATATGGGAAAGAAAACAAAGACTGGCTTAAAAAGTAAGGAGTCCTCTATTTCAATGCCATTTGAGTTGATTCACACTAATCTATGTGGACCAACAATAATAAGGAATCAAAAAGGTGAAAGGTACTTTGTATTGCTTATAGATGATTACACTAGAATGACTTGGGTAACTTTCTTAAAAGAGAAACCAAAATCCTTTGATAAGTTTAAGATCTTTAAAGAAAAAGTTGAGAATGAAATTTATGCTAGGATCAAATTTTAAGGTCAAATAGAGGAGGTGAATTTACTTCCTATGAATTTGAAAAGTTTTGTGAAGATCATGGTATTAGGAGATAACTATCTACTTTTAGAACCCCTCAGCGGAATGGGGTAGTTGAAAGGAAGAATAGAATAGTGCAAGAAATGGCTAGGACAATGATGAAATATGTTGACCTGTTGGATATCATGTATTGGAAGGAATTAGTACACATTGTTTCCTATTTTCTCAATAGAGTGCAACTGAGGGTCAAAAATAATAAGACCCCTTATGAGATGTGGTATGGAAGACCTCCCTCTATTAGATATTTTAGATTCTTTAGCAGTAGGTTCTACATCAGAAGAAATGAAGGAGACCTTGGAAAGTTTGATTCAAGGTGTGATGAAGGAATCTTTCTTGGTTACTCAACTAGGAGCAAGGCATATATATGTCACAAAAATATATTGGGAAAGATGATTGAAAGTACAAATTTCAAGGTAGATGAAGACTTGTGTCAGATCTCACATGAACCTTGTTGCAAAGACAGTTTTTGTTGCACCAAAAGATTGACCTGTTAATGCCTAATACAACTGCTAGAGTCAATGAATCCATGGGAGGTGGTTAAGCCATGTCACAAACCTGAGCATTGCAGTACATAGCACAAGGATACCAAGGGAACACACCTTGCAATAATCTTCCCCAATGCAAGCAAGGGGTTCAAACCTTTGACCCAGGCTCTGATACCAATTGTTGCAAAGAAGTTTGTCATCACACCAAAAGATCAACTTGGTAATGCCCGATACAACTACCAGAGCTAATGAATCCATGGGAGGTAGTTAATCCATGTCACAAACCCTAGCATTATGTGACATAGCACAAGGAGACCAAGGGCACACACCTTGCAACAAACCTGAGGTTCCTAGTTTTGATATGCTTCTCTGAATTGAAGAAGAAGAAGTAGAAGAGAAAGAAGAAAAGGAATCATAAATAGTGAAGACTCTCAAGACTCCAGCAAAATATGTGTAGAAGAATCACTCTCCAAATCAGATCATTGGAGACAAAAACGAAGGTATGCTAACAAGAAGAAAGTTTGTAAAAGCAACTGAACAAGAAAACTTGTGCATATTATCAACAATAGAACCCAAGAACTTTGTTGATGCTAGCATAGATGGTAATTGGATGAAGACAATGGAGGAAGAACTAAATCAGATGGAGAAGAATTGGACATGGGAATTAGTTCCAAAACCTACTAATAAGAATGTGTTAGGAACAAAATGGGTGTTCTAAAATAAGTTGAATGAAGATGGTAAAGTAATAAGGAACAAAGCCAGATTGGTTTGCAAGGGCTATTCACAAGTTGAAAGTATTGATTTTGAGGAGACATTTTCTCCAATAGCTAGATTGGAGGAAATAAGGATGTTTCTTTCTCTTTTTTCTCATAAGAAATTCAAAGTATATGAAATGGATGTCAAGTCAGCTTTCTTAAATGGTGATTTTGAAGAAGAGGTGTATATTCATCAACCAGATAGTTTCCAATTATCAGAGGATCTGAACATGGTTTGCAAGCTCAAGAAGTCTCTATATGCTCTCAAGCATGATCCCAAAGATTGGTATGCTTGATTGGATAAGTATCTACTTCAACAAGGATTCAAGAAAGGTAATGTAGATAGTAATCTATACATTAAGGTTCAGGAAGACAAGTTGTTTATTGTGGTTGTATATGTTGATGACATCATCTTTGGTGGAGATGATGATATGTGTAAAGATTTTGCAAAAGAGATGCAGAAAGAATTTGAGATGTCAATGATTGGTGAGTTGTCTCTCTTCCTTCGACTACAAATTATTTAGCTAAGATTGCAAATTATTTAGCAAGAGGATGGCATCTTTATTTCTCAAGCCAAATATGTAAAGGAAATGTTGAAGAAGTTTGGGATGGAAGATTCCAAACTAGTGGGTATTCCTATGGTGATAGGTTGTCACTTAAGAAAATATGATGAGTCTCTAAGGGTTGAGCAGACTCTCTATAGGTCCATGATTGGAGGTTTTTTGTATTTAACTTCTTCTAGACCAGATATCATGTATGTGGTATGTTTAGTTGCCAAATTTCAAGCCAATCCTAAGCAATCTCATGAGAAATTTGTGAAAAGAATCTTTAGATACTTAAAGGGTACTTAGGATTATGGATTATGGTACAAAAAGGATCAAAATTTCTCTCTGAGTGCCTATACTGATGTTGATTAGGAAGGTTGTGTTGATGACCAAAGAATTACAAGCAAAAGTGCATTATTTTTGGGAGATAGATTGGTCTCATGGTTTAGTAAAAAGTAGGATTTAGTGTCTTTTTCCACTGTAGAAGTAGAATATATGGTTGTAGCATCTTGTTGCACTCAGGTGCTTTGGATGAAGCAGACTTTCAAGGATGTGAAGGTGGTTTATGATAAACTTATTCTTATACTATGTGACAATACAAGTGCAATTAACATGTCCAGGAATTTTGTAATGCACTCAAGAACTAAACACATCTCAATCTAGTACTACTTTATAAGAGAGAATGTTGCAGAACATGAATTTGGAATGGAGTATGTGCCTACCAACAAACAAATTGCAGAAATTTTCACTAAGGAACTTTCAAAGGATGGTTTTGAGTATCTGCAGTAGAAGTTAGGGGTTATTGCCCCTCCTTGTTCTAACTAGTTGCATAAATGGTGCACCTATCCAGGGGAGAAATTCATGATGTATCCTTTTCTCCTCAATTGATGAGTGCTACCTCTTAGGGGGAGATGGTGGAAAGGGGGAGTATTGAAGATTTTGTGTGGTTGTTACTAGTTGAATAAGTTGTGTTGTTGGTGGTGAAAGGGGGAGTATGTGTTGTTGTTTCAATAGATTTTTTTTCCCTTTTTTCCCTAAAAGAATGTATTATTTATTTGTGCAAGAATGTATGGCCCTTTATATGTTAAAGGGGAAGAGTGAGAAATATGTGTTGCCATCAATGTCAAAGGGGGAGATTGTTGGTAGTTGTTTTTATTGATTTAAACACTAAGGATATTGTTGGAAGTTGTTGTCATTGATGCCAACAGTGATTGTTGATTTCCATTGATGTCAACACTTGAGAAGTAAGTTGTTATTATTTGCTATTAGTTGTCATTATTATATTCAGTTTGGGCTAACATTGGTGGTGAAGTTCATGGTTGGATTCCATGCCCTATCAAGGAAGAAATTTCATGGTTGGATGTCATTCCTTATCAAAGAAGAATTGTTGAAGTTCATGATTGGATGTCATGCCTTAACAAAGGAGAGTTGGTGAAGTTCATATAATGCATTATTACTATCAGTAGAGTTGATTTCATAATGATATATTAAGATGAGGATTAGAAGCATGACTCATAGTGGAGAGATGTTATTGAAGGTGTACATTATGACTCATGCTCTCTCCTAATGTTCCTGATGAAGTATGTGTTGTTGAGAGCAATTTTTGGCCTTCACAAGTTGCCCAAGTGTTTTTGGTTCAGAAAGATGTAATGAAGTCTGTCCAGGAGAATGCTCTGCATTCCTCCATTGTTGATGCTTTGGTCTTGAGGTTTGGTATTCAATGTCATTGTTTTGTGGATGTTACACTCGTATTTTTTCTAGTCACCTATGTTGTTGAGGATATCTCTACAAAATTTTGATGGTCAGAAGTGTTGTTGGTTTTCCAGACTGGTCCATGAAATGCTTTGCATTTCTCTGTATTGATGTATTTTCCCTTGCAACTTGGTGAATATGTTCTCAATGTTTGTGTAGTGTCACATTTCAAGTCTCATGTGTTGAAGTGGTTTGCAAGCTGATATGTTAATGTCATATCTCATGATTAAGAATTTTGTGTTTTGGAATACATTTTTTTATTCTTATTTGATCTATGGTGGTTTTTGGTGGCATGGTAGTATTAAATAAGAGTATGAAAGTATTGTTAGATGTTCAAGGAATATCCCCATGTGATCCACGCATATCTATTTGACCACTTTGATGTTGCATCGTGTCTTGAGTTAGAATTTTGGATTTTGTGTGGATATTTGATTGACAGGTCTTGTTTCTTTGCTTGTGTTGTGTGCTTGAGGGGTTGTGCCAGCAATGGAAGATGTGTTGTGATGAGATTTAGGTCCTAACCTATCCTTCTTGGGACCACATCATATTAATTCAATAAGAAGTATATTTATGAAGCGATTGGTTATGTGTTTCAATGTTTCATCCACACGTTTCCTTGATGTTGACTTAGGTTGATGTGCGCCTATATGTAAAAGGTTTTGGATCACATTGAAAGAATCATTAAGAGTGTTTTTGGTCCTCTCTATCTTCTAGATAGGACCTCATTATGTTTTGGGTTCCAACCAGTTAATTTCATTGTTTATCCTTTTCCTGGCCAACCTAATTGAATTTTTAAGTGTTGTGGTGGATATAAATGCAAGGTCATTTTTTATGTAACAACATGGAGAAGTGTACATGTGTGAAAAAGTTCGTATGTGAATTTTATCGAATATCCAGAAATGATAGTGTTGAAGTGTGTGAAAGGAAAGATCAATTGTGTTATAATGCCTCAATCAACAGAGTGTTGTGTTGGAAATCATTGTAATTCTCTCTAAATAATATTGTATCCCACTCTAAGATAGTGAATCTCATCAAGTCCTTGCATCATTCTCCTAAAGTCATGTTTTCTTCAGTTCAGCAAGTCCTTTGTATCTTGATCTAAGGAAATGATCCTTCTTGCAATTATTTTTGGTATTGAGCCTTATATTTTGAGTTAACTCTCACTATGGTTTTTCCCTCATTGGGTTTTCCATCCTTGTGCATGTGTGTGCTCTCTATTTCTCATTGTTGTTGATCTAGTTAGAATTATTATTACTATATCTTTCATTATTCAAGAAGTACTGAAGTTGTTAGGGATTAAAATTGCTTTGTTACTATTCTACTTAAAGGTTTCTTGATTTGGTAAAGAAGGTTGTCTTGTGCTGAAAGAGTTAAGTTCCTAAAGGGATTAAGTTTTGATAAGACTGATTCACCCCCACTCTCAATCTTCAAAAGTGTTCAACATTTCCTATATATATTATAACCTAAAAATTACAAATTTTATAAATTTAACATTATAAGAGAGTTTGAGACTATTAGAGTCACTCAAGGACTCAAAGTCCCATAATCACCTACAAAACCAAAATAACCTTCTACAAGAGAGAAAATAAAGAGCATAAAATTTCCAATAATGGATGAAAAATATATTAGATCAAATGTGATTAAGGAGCATGTCCATACAATGCAATACAAATATAGTACTTTGCTTATATAGGCAAGGTTGAGAGGTAGGAAAAACTAGGATGATGAAAAAGTCTTGATCCTATGGCATGTGACAAGTAGGGGATATGATAATATAAGATTGCATGAAAACTAAGAATTTCTAGAAATATTCCTAACTTGCAAAGTAAACTTAACATGTGAAAATGTGTGAATAAGGCCTAACTAAGAAATAGTTAGATAATGTTCCTTGTTCACACTATAAATGGTAAACTAGATAGGAAAAATATGTACTCACACCAACACCCCCTTAAGTGCAACTTAGAGAGAAGTAAAAAAAAATGAGAAGATACTATAAGGATGAGTATTGTATATGAGGCCATGTTAGGTACCCATGTACCAATGAAATATCTCACAACTAGAGAAAAGGAGAAAACCTCGTGGGACAAAAATCCTCTCCAAAAGAGAGAAAAGATACAAAAAAACATGAACACATTATGGATGGAGAACTCAAGACCCCCCCAAGGATGAGATCCATCACAAGTATACAATCAACCCCCCATAAGATATAAAAGAAGAGACTATATAGCCCCCGATAATGTATAATGTGTTGAATTCGCAAGAAAACTAAGAGGGTGGTGAATCAATTGTATATTAAAACTTCAAAACATTCATTAACATTCAAATCTACATTAATCCTTAAACCCTTAACAACCTTTAAACCCTTATCATGCATTAGCAGAATATAAACATGAGAAATAGTAATGCAAACACATCCATACACATGAGAACACTAGATTTACGTAGAAAACCCAAGAAGATAAAAACCACGGTGAGGATTAGCTCACAATATAAATTAATTGCAACACTAAATACAATAGGCTCACTACCCATTGCCACACACATAATCCTATCACATGTCACAACCATTACATCAAGCTCCTATGCATTGCTTTTACACAAGTTTTAGTGCCCAATGTATTTCCAGTTCCAATCAAATATTCTCCAAACTCCTATGTGGATCACATCATCCCTTGCATACCCCTCTATGGGTTTTAATATGCTTTTGCTTGCATTTCTATGTCACATTCTTCTCATCTTCCATACATTTCCTTCTCTGTTTTGACTTCGGAACTAACATGTAACTCTTATTACATTCAAGTTTGTTGTCTATTCAATTCTACTCAAAAGAATTAAATGGAATACATAGTTCTTCCTTCAAACATGACTCATGCAACCTCCACACTAAGGTGTGGGTTTTCCAACCTCCCTCAACCGGTACAATCCTTCTCTTCATGATTTCATCTTGTTTACTAGTTCGCCCTCCTCCTGGCCACCTTTATCTTCTCATGACCCTCCATTGATTTCAAGTTCTTATTAACTTTCAAACGTGCATCTCCTTTGGCACACCATTTGGGGTCTTTTTTCTATTTTCATTTACTTTATTAACCCCTCTGCCTTCTTTTTTCTACCCCTTTGTCTATCGATGCAATCTCTTCTTAGAGGTTAGTTTTACATAGCTAAATTTGCAACCAAAACTTGTTTAACCAAATTTCAACTGATTTCTTTGTAACACCACCTTAGCCATAGGTTCTCAAGGATATCAATTGCATAATATTTTAATCTTCCTTGTCCACTTTTAGTCATGAGTAAAATGAGGTTGATTTACTCATTTTTGCAATTGCAATGTTTTATCAACTTCTACAACTACACAGGTATGTACAAGTAAAATGTAATCTTCAAAAGTATAAAACTGCCTTCCAAATAACCATGCCCCTCAAAACAAAAAATTCAAAGCAAAATTAAAAGAAAAACCAAAAATGGGTGTCGATGCTCCTGCATCAAGCTCCCCAAGAGACAAAAGAAAGCATTTTCTCCTACACATGAGGTCATCATTAGAATTATTCCTCATTATTTTTATTTTGCTTCTTCCAACATTGTTCTAGAACAAGTATCAGGTTTCTCCAACATTGTTGTCAACTATTCTTCTTTTCACTTTTTTCCTTCCCTCACCAAAGTTTTCTTGACCACACATTCACATGCAAATCAATATGAACAATTATATAAATATTAATGATCTCCACATTTTCTTCTTCAAACTCTTTCACCCTTGACATTTTTCTTTCAACTTCATCAAAATCATCCACATTCTTATATAAATGTACACTTACTATCCTATACTCTTCTACACATTCAGGAACTTTTATCATCTCAAATGGAAATAAAACATCATTTTCACAATCTATAAATAAATTTACCTTTTGATCCTATGCTATAATGTTTAACTTCTCACCTTCATCGGTCATCTTTTCCATCTATTCTTCTTTGATATCCAACATCTCTTCCTTTTTCACTACATCAGCTGCCAACTTCATATTTGTATCCTTCGTTGTCCCATTTGTCTTCATACCTTCACTAGAAATCTTCTCCATCCATTCATGTTTTATCGCTAAAAATTGTGCCCACAAATCTTCTGCACTTGTTGCACCTTCTTCAAATTCCATCTCTATAACTTCTTCACCATGCATTTATTTGCTTTCCACTACTGCTCTAACACTAGCTTCTTCATTTTTAGTTGCACCTTATTTTTGTTCTTCATTCTTCAATCCTTCATCATACCTTGCTTTCACTTCCCACTCTTTCTTTCCATTTCTCTTGGCCAACTCCTTCTTTGGATCCACTCCATACTTATATTTTTTCATCCTGAGTTTTTTAATCTACTTTCGTTTATTTTCCTTTTTCTTTTTGTATCTTCTCCTTCTTATGTCTTTTTCATCTGCAAGCCTCCAAAGTTTCATCTCACATTCATATATATCATTGTCGTTATTTAGTTCCACATCCTTTTCATCTTCTTCTTTTGAACTCTTCACTTCAACAATTTCATTCAAAGATTCAAAAGCATCATTATTTAAATCATCCAAATCAAATTGCTTACCTTTATCCTTGCATGTGTTCTCCTCAAGCTTCTCCCGAGCTACTCTTGAAAGTATGTCAATCTTCTTTTTCTTTTTCTTTTCTTCAAGCTCTACTTCCATGTCATCTTCATGGTGTGGTGATGCTTCTTCTCTCTTCTTGGATTCATTTGCATAATTTAAACCTTGTTGTTTTAGACTACCCTGTTGCAATGTTATCTTTTCTTCCTCTGTTGACTTAATCATGATCTTGTGTTCATTGGACTTGAACTTTTCTTCACATATTATACTCTTTTGAAGTGTTTCCTCATCACCATATCCTACAACACCACCTTCATTCTCTGCTATTACACACTTAACCACCCACACTTTATTTCTTATAACTTTGGGCAGATGTTTATTTACTTTTGTACTTAATCTCCCTAATCCATGGACTGATTTTTTCCTTAAAATGCCTCCTTTTTTCTTCCTTTCTTGACCACTTTCCCTATGATCTTGGTTCCCCTTGAACTCTATCGTGTCTTTTATGCTTTGTACTTATTTTTTGCTAGAAACTCCATTGTAAGCAACCTCTTGTTTACACTTTTTATGATGTCCCTCAACAACTATTTTATTAAACCAACTTGGCACATTGTATCCATGATTCTTGGCAAGATTTAATAACTCCAATTTTCTCTTCTCCCTGTTAACTTGCATATCTACATTCTTATTTTCACATACATGACCAAAACCAACATTTGTACTCCCATTTACATGTTCAGTGGCCTACTATATGGATTTACTTTCATCCTTGAATTCATTGCTTTCCAACTCTTCCTTTTTGTAGGCTTTCTTTCCTTCTTCAGCAACCCTTTCTAAGGCATCATGAAATTCTAGGGCATCTTCAATATCTACATTGTTATGCTGGAAAACTTCGACACTATTCTCATCTTCATGTTTAGGTAATTTTTAATGTACCTCTCCTTGATGGACTACTACAAATTGTCCTTGTATACCTTCTTCATAAATTGTTGCAACTTGTTTCTACTTTCTTTCACCTTCATCTCCATCTATAGGTGCTTCACTTTCCCCTTCTCTTGTCAACTTCAAGGTCTTTTTCTTGACCCTCCTTATAAATTTCCTCATACATGCATGTATATACTCAAATGAAACATTAACAAATAAAACAAGAGACCAAAATGTCTCCATGAATGCCTCCTTTGTAGAAATTCTCCTCTTTTCTTTACTTTTCCTTCCAAGTGCTACTTTTTTCACTGCTACTCATCTCTATTCCTTCTTTCTTTTCCTCATGTTCTCATCAATGAGAACTTTCTTCACCCCTTCTGGTGCACGTTTCTCACATTTCAACTCTCTTCTATTCAAACCTCTTTCATATTCTCTTTTCAAGGCAGCCATATTCTTCCCTCTTCTTTTCTTAGCAATCATCCTCATAGGCCACTTCAACTTATTTTTCAATAGCCAACATCAACCATATTCTTGACTTCCTTCCTCAATCCACTACTTACACTTCTCTAAATCTCTTCTCAACTCTGCCATTTATTTATTCCACTTTGAATTTTGCTTCTTCACATTCATTTCCTTTTTCCTTCCTTTCAGAGGCTTTCTTTTATGGCATACTATTGCATCTTTTTATCTTTCTTCCTAGCTTCTCGATACCTCATCTAGGGCTTCTCTCCTTTTCCTCTTGCCTTGTCTTTCAGTACCTAGGTTCTTCTTGTTAACCTATCAAAACTTTAATACACATACTTTTCCAAAATCCTATAAGCATAACTGACTTCCCCTTCCCAGACCTTTTAGGCTCTGATACAAAAAATGATGGAACACTCTCACACACATATTTTTTGATACCAAAAATTGATGAAGAGACACCTTCACCTTTCTAGTTTCTCACACCGATTTCACAAAACATAGATTACAAAGACTCAATAAATGACTACCTCTAAAATTGAAAAATATTTGTGTCAATTTAATTCGATTACAATTGCATCCCAAAATTCTCAAATTTGAAAACTAAACTGATAACTTTATTCATTCTAGTTTCGTGAAAATTTACATTACATTTCTAGGAAACTCCATTGTTGCTCTATATTCTTCTTCTGATTCTAGCTTGATTCTTCTTACACTTGCAGCCTTTGCACACCATCTTTGATCCACGTTTCTCTCATTATATTTCCTTCTTATTCCTTACAACCTTCTTTTCATTCATTCTAATCTGCTTTTTGTGTGTGTCTAATAACTTGTATAGGTCCAACCTCATAGCCCACACCATTAACTTCCTTCACCATATTTATACACAGCGTGGACATATATACTCCTATCACATGTTGCACCCATTACACCAAGCTCCTATGCACTACTTTTACACAAGTTTTATCACCCAATCTATTTCCAATTCCAATCAATTGTTCTCCAAACTCCTACGTAGCTCACATCATCCCTTGCACACCCCTCTATGGGTTTTAATTTGCTTTTACTTACATTTCTTTGTCACGTTCTTCTCATCTTCCATACGATGCCTTCTTTATTTTGACATTGGTTAACATGTAGCTCTTATTACATTCAATTTTGTTGTTTATTCAATTCTACTCAAAAAAATTAAATGGAATACATATTTATTCCTTCAAACACGACTCATATAGCCTCCACACTAAGGCATGGATCTACCAACCTCCCTTGACTTGTGCAAGACTTATCTTACTTCATGATTTCATCTTGTTTACTAGTTCACCCTCCTCCTAGCCTCCTTTATCTTCTCATGACCCTCTATTGATGTCAATTTCTTATTAAGTTTCAAATGTTCATCTCCTTTGGAATGGTGATTTGAAGTCTTCTGTCTATTTTCATTTACTTTAGCATCCCCCCTTCCTTGTTTTTTCTACCCCCTTTTCCTATCAATGCAATCTCTTCTTAGAGGTTAGTTTTACATAATTGAATTTGCAACTAAAACTTGTAACCATTTTTCAACTGATTTCTTTGTGCCACCACCTTAACTGTGGGTTCTCAAGGATATTGATTGCATAATATTTTAATCTATCTTTTCCACTTTTAGTCACAAGTAAAATGAGGTTGATTTACGCATTTTTGCAATTGTAATGTTTTACCAACTTCTACAGTTGCACGAGTATGTAAAATTAAAACGTAATCTTGAAAAGTATAAAACTACCTTTTGAATCACCACACCCCTAAAACAAAAATTCAAACTGAAATTAAAAGCAAAACCAAAAATGGGTGTCAATGCTCCTGCATCAACACACCACGCCATGCTTCCACAAACACTAAAGCGCATCTGCAATTAGTGTAAACACCCAAGGTCATTCGAACCTATGTTAACACCATTAAGCATTTAATTACATGATTCCTTTGATAAAAAGGTGACTTGCAGACCACACACGACACTTAACACAATCTAGAATATTCCATCAACACCTTAAATCCAATAAATCCTTTGCAACATCATACACCTAAAGAACATAATCATTTTTTACACCCAGTTAACCTTCCATATATTGTAACTCATGAATCCAACCTTGTGGAGCACTAAAACTCAAACAAATTAGATTAAAGATAGATACAAAAAAAAATATGCACACTCCTAGATTGGAGAAATGCGGAGAAAAACTATTTCTCCCAAACAACATTGCAACATAGTTCACACACTGGTGAATACAACTTCTTCTATCGAATGATCTAGAACATGAAACTCTCTATATAATACCTCTAAACATCTTTGATCAACATATCTGAACCACACAAGTAGATCTTCAACCATAAAGAAATGTAGAGAAAAACACTGAATACTACTTTGCCACACTGTTTCCTCTATTATTCAAATTTTCTCAAAAGAATTTGGAAACCAAGCACCAAAAACATCAACTCAACGTAAGAAACACTCCTCTTATCATCTCAACTACACAAGAGGTTGAACATGGACACAAACATATGTGCATCAAAGCAACACTAGAGGTTGACATCAGTGATACAACTAATGACAACATAATGCAACCAATCAAATCATCCCCATAGGTTGACATCAATGACAACACAAATTTCCAACAATCTCCCCCTTTGTCATTGATGGTAACACATGATATGGAAAACCATCAACAACGACTCTTATCAAAAATATATACTACACATCAATGCACACCATTCCCCTTTATACAAGCATCTACACTTTCCAACACTTTCTCTTTTATAGTACTTCTCTCCCCCTTTCTTCATATGGTTTTTCAACTTACTTTCTCTCCCCCTTTGACATCAATAGCAAAGGATAACACATTTTTTTCTTTGCTTCCCCTTTAACATCAATCACATATACTTTCTCTCCCCCAAGGGAAACACTTTTAAGGGACAACAACTACTCTACAACTTTTACTACAACACAATTCCAACACTTACTCCCCTGATCTGCAACAACCAACAATGCCACTACTTGTTCCCCATGAGAGGTAGCCACCAACATCAGTTTAGAACAAGGAATGAATCTTGAAATCCACTAGACTAATGCATAACCTTATGCATCTAATTTAAAGGAGGATCAATAACCCCTAACTTCTCCCAAAGATACTCAAAATATCCTTAGGAAGAGCCTTTGTGAATATATCAACAACTTGATCTTTAGTAGGAACATACTCCAACTTCACCTCATTCTTTGTAACTTTTTCTCTCAAGAAGTGATATCGGATTGAAATATGCTTTGTCTTTGAATGCATTACTATATTCTTTGAAATATTGATAGCACTTATATTTTCACATAAGAAAGAAATTGGTTCATCATATGACATTCTAATATCCTTTAAGGTTTTCTTCATCCACAATACTTGTGTGAAGCATGATGTTGCATCAATGTATTCTACCTCTATAGTAGATAATGGCATTGAATCCTTCTTCTTGCTTAGCCATGAAACCAACCTACTTCCAAGAAAGAAAGCACCGCCACTTTTACTTATATCATCCACACAACCTACCCAATCTGCATCTATATAATCACTTAGAGAGTTATCAATATCCTTTGGATACGACAAGCCATATTCCAGAGTGCCCTTTAAGTATTTGAATATTATTTTTACTGTTGTCACATGTGACTCTCTAGGATCTTCTTGAAATCTAGCTTTAATACATACTGCATGCATGATATCCGATCTAGTAGATGTTAGGTATAGCAGTCCACCAGTCATTGATCTATATTTGCTCTTATTAGGCTTAGGAGATTCTTCATTCTTACTCAGCTTGCAACCAGTAACCATGGAAGTACATACTATTTTAGAGCCTTCCATTCCAAAATTCTTCAGCATTTCCTTGACATACTTTGACTATGATATGAATATTCCTTTCTCTGTCTGATTGATTTGTAGTCCAAGGAAGAAATTTATCTCCACAAAGATAGACATCTCAAACTCTTTTTACATCTCTTCTGCAAATCTCTTACACATATTTTCATTTCCTCCAAAGATTATATCATCAACATACATCACAATCAAGATTTTATCTTTCTCAACTTTAAAATAAAGATTGCTATCTGAGGTACCCGATTTCAACAAGCACCTATCTAATCTTGTATGCCAAGATCTAGGAGCTTGCTTGAGTCTATATAATGCATTCTTCAATCTACAGACCATATTAGGATTATCTGATAACTAAAAGCCTTTCAATTGTTCAATGTATACATCTTCCAATCCACCATTCAAAAATTCATACTTTACATCCATCTGATAAAATTTGAAATCCTTATGTGCTACAAAATCCAGAAACATCCTAACAACCTTCATCCTTGCCATCGAAGAAAATTTCTCTTTAAATTTTATTCCTTCCACTTGTGAGTAGCCTTTACACACAAGCCTTGCATTGTTCCTAACAACTTCTTCATTCTCATTCAGCTTGTTCCAAAACACCCATTTCATTTCAATCACATTCTTGTTCACTGGTCTTGGGATAAGTTCCCAAGTCTAGCTCTTCTTAATCTACATCAATTCTTCTTCCATAGCTTTGATCCAAAATTCATCTTTGCATGCCTCAATCACTATTTTAGGTTCAGATTTGGAAAGTAAACATAGATTTACTTGTTCTTCTATCATAGCACCTTTCTTCTTGTCAATACACCTCTTCTTTTATCACCAATGATCTGATCTTTAGAATGATTCTTTTGCACATAGTTAGGATTTTTAGGGATCCTTTCTTGAGCTTCTTCCTCTTCAACCTACACTTCTTTTACCATCATATTTCTCTTCTTCTCTGCAAGAGGGATCATCTAATTCATACCCTTCTATCAACATTAAGCTTTTATGTAAGTCTTCATCCACTTTGACACTTGCACTTTCAACAATCCTTTTTAGCCTCTTGTTATAGCACCGATAAGCCTTGATCTTTACAAAGTATCCAAGGAAGATTGCTTCATCATATATTGCATCAAAATTTCCCAAGTTCTCTTCATCTCTTCTGATATAACATTTTCTTCCAAACACTCTGAAATATTTGACAGTAGGGGTTCTTCCATACCACAACTCATAGGGAGTCTTTGAACTATTTTCCCTTGCTTGTGCTCTGTTAAGCATGTAGACTACGGTACGAATTTATTCTCTCCAATAGACATCTGGTAGATTTTCTTCTCTCATAATTATCCTTGGTACTTCCTGAATAGACATATTCTTCCTTTCCACAACTCCATTCAACTAAGGAGTTCTAGGAGCTAACAAATGCCTCTTTATTCCATGATCTTCACAAAAATTGTTAAACTCATTAGAGGTGAACTCTCCACCTTTGTCAGATCTCAAACATTTTATTTTCATATCCATTTCATTCTCAACCATAGCTTTAAATGCCTTAAACTTATCTAGAGCTTTTGATTTTCTTTGAGAAAATTTACCCATGATTCTAGAGTAATCATCAATCAATAACATGAAATACCTATCACCTTGAAAACTTCTTGTTCTTGTAGGTCCACAAAGGTCTATATGCACCTACTCCAAAGGTCCTATGGTAGAATATTCTATGATATTGAACTTTTTTCTTGTTTTCTTCCCAACCTGACATTCCTTGCAAACCTCATTGATAGGCTTTGTAATCTTTGGCAAATCTTTCATAGCTTGAGCAAAGCTAATCCTCACTAGGATATAAAAATTGATGTGACACACTCTTCTATGTCATAGCCAACTTTCATCGATTTGATTCATAAAGCACATACCATTAGCACCCTTAAGTTGATAAACATTTCTATTTGTCCTTCCTGTAGCAACCAAATTTTTGGATCCTTTCTTGATCTCACAACCACCATCTTGAAATACAAAATGATATCCTTTGCTACACATTTTTCCTACACAGAAGATTATGTTGAAGCCCCTTAACATAAAGAAAATCATATGTATTATACTTTCCATCAAAATTTATTGAACCTTTTCCACATATCTTAGCAGATGTATCATCACCAAACTTAACAAGGCCACCTTCAAAATTCTCAGGTCTAGCAAACTTACTCTTATCACCTATCATATGATTTGAAAATCTGATGTCAATATTCTAGTAGTTTTTATCCTCTCTAGCATGAAAAGTAGTCACCATAGTCCCTCTGACATTATGACCTGCTTCCAAAGCAACTTCCTTCATACATCTCCCAGAGTTAGTAGAATTAGTTCCAACATTTAGAGCCATGAGCAAGCATTCATCATTTTCATCATCTAGGTAATCAGATTCATCATCAAATATACTAACATCTTCTTTAACATAATAACTTCTCTTAATTGATTTACCTCTATTCTCCTTATATTTTTCATTTGAAGTTTTGAATGGACATATTCAAGCATAATGACCTATCTTTCCACAATCAAAGCATTTGAAAGGTAACTTACCTTTGTATTTTCGAGTGCCCTTTTTCATTCTCCCCACAAAGTTTTCTTCTAACTCATCAAACTCATCTAGATCAAAATCATCATTCTTCTCTATTTTTTCATCTTTAAAAGTAGTCTCTTTTCTTGAATCACTTGGACAAAAACTCTCTCAATTCAAAATTATTTAAAGCACCAAACAACTAATCACTAGAATAATGATCTAAATTATGAGCTTCTTAAATAGTAGAAACCTTATGACTATAATATTTAAGAAGATTTCTTAATACCTTCTTTACTACCTCATCTTCTTCAAGTTTTCCACCAAGGCCTCTAATAGAATTGACAACCTCATCCACTCTATGCATGTAGCCTATAATATCTTCATCTTTTGTCATCCAGGTTAGGGTTTCAAACTCGGTCTTCAAATTTTGCATCTTTTCTTGCTTGACCTTATCATCTCCTTCATAGACACTTTCCAGTTTCTTCCAAACTTGTTTAGCAAATTTATAGCTCATAACCTTCACCAAGTATTAAATTAGAAATACCACTCAAGAGAGCATACCTTGCTTTACCATTGTTCTCATAAGCCTTGATCTCAACATTAGTTGATGGTCCATTTGAAGGCATTGTATATCCATCTTCAATTGACTTCCAAACTCTAGACCCTATAGAGATAAGGAAAACTTTCATCCTATTCTTCCAGAATGCATAATCATATCCATCAAACAGAGGAGCCACACTCTTGTGTGTCATCGAACCTACCTCAAGTGGTTAACCTTTATTCTAAGGAACTTTTCCCTGATACCAATTATTGAATGTATAAGAAAACTGAGAGGGGGGGTGAATCAGTTGTACATTAAAACATCAAAACCCTCATTAAAATTCAGATCTACATTAATCCTTAAACCCTTAACAACTTGTAAACCCTTATCATGCATTAGCATAATATAAACATGAGAAATAGTAATGCAAACACATCCATACACGTGAGAAAACTAGATTTACATGGAAAACCAAAGAGGGGAAAACCACAGTGAGTACTAGCTCACAATATAAAGTAATTGTAATACCAAATATAATAGGCTCACTACCCAAAAGAAAGAAGGGCTCACTACCAAAGGACTTGTCCAAATTAGAAATAAGAAGAAAGAAGATCATTACAATGATAAATCCATCTTAGAGAAACAAAAAGTAACCACCACTACAACTCTACACCATCAATAACCTCCAGATCACTACTATTGGAAACTTCAGGTACTCTACAAATGTATACCCTTCTACTCACTACATCGGAGTCATAAGCATTAAGCTCTCACTTCAAGTACTCTACAAATGTATACCCTTCTACTCACTGCACTGGAGTCATAGGCATTAATCTCTCACTTTAGATCTTTGCATCTGATTAAATTTGCATCTCAACACATCCTCGCATCTACACACTTCCCCAACAATTCACCTTTCCTTTATACCATTCACAACCTCAAAAACATCTTTCAATGTCGATTATGCACCTCAAATGTGTAACTTCAAATTAGGTTGGCACCAAAACATTCCTACAGTGGAGAGGAATGAGGGAAAACTGTATCACACCTTAACTTGGACCTAAATCCACATATACATGCCACACCACGCTTCCACAAACATCAAAGCACATCTGTAATTAGTGTAAACACCCAAGGTCGATCAAACCTATGTTAACACCATTAAGCACTTAAGTACACACTTCTTTTGATCAAAAGATGACTTGCACACCACACATGACACTTAAACACAATTTGTAATTAATGATAGCAGATTTCCACAATCCATGATGGTAGTTGTTGTAATGTTTATAGATTAGATTGTGTTAGTATTTTTGCATCAACGTTTCATATCACACTCTGTGATCCATCATTAGGATGAAGAAGAGATCTGAAATGTTGATGCAAAAATACTAGCACAATCTAATCCAGAAACATTATAGCAAATACAATTTGTAATATTCCATCAATACCTTGAAATCCAACAAATATTTCACAACAGCATACACCTAAAGAACATAAACATTTTGTACACCCAGTTAACCTTCCACATACTGTAACTCATGAATCCAACATTGCAAAGTGTGAAAACTCAAACAACTTAGACTGAAGATAGATATGAACAATATAAGCATACTCCCAGATCCGCAAGACTAGAAACCACAACATGGAGAAATGTGGAGCAAAACCATTTCTCCCAAACAACACTACAACATAGTTCACACACTGGTGAACACAAATTCTTTTTTCAAATGATCCAGAACATGAAACTCTAGATATAATACCTTTGAACATCTTCGATCAACATATTCGAACCATACAAGTAGATCTTCAACCATGAAGAAATGCAGAGAAAAACACTTAACACCACTTTGCCTCATTTTTTACTCTTTTATTCAAATTTTCTTAAAATAACTTGGAAACCAAGCACCACAAATATAAACTCAACATCTACAACACTCCTCTTATCATCTCAACCACACAATAGGTTTAACATCCACAAGCATATGCTCATCAAGACAACACTAGAGGTTGACATCAGTGATACTACTAATGAAAACATAATGCAACCAATCAAAGCATCTCCATGGGTTGGCATCAATGCAACAACAAAGATCTATTGGCATCAATGAGAACACAAACTTCCAATATAACATCCTATAGAAATAGTATATACTTGAAGATAAAACATGATTCAATACCTAAAAAAATATTTCTCCCTTTGGAAGAAACAAAACCAAAATATAGATGTGAGAATGATTCCCATTTCATATAGGAATTGGAGGGAAGAAAACTCAAGATACTTGAATTCTTTAAAAATTTCTCAAATGTATTCATGCTAATGGTAAAAATTTCCACTACCAATTAAGGTATTCTCTTCATGCCCTAAAAATTTACTCAACCTAACCATACACAACTACCAAAAAAATTTCAATTTTCTAATGCTACCAAGGCAAATTTAAGTGCTTTCAGATAATTAGTTCATGAATGATGACATCAAAGTTATGATATCATTACATCACTTCACTTTTCAAAGTAATATTTCAATTTACACACTAGGAAAATTATACGTTCCTTCCTAGTTTACACTCAGTTCTCCTAATTCAACTATGAGGGACAAGTTGTTGTCTAACAAATAAGATTTCAATTTGACTAAGGTTATCCTTCCTCTAGGTCATTTTGTTTTCTAGTTTTATTTATATTCTTTTCTCTAATCCTTCCTAAAGATTGAGCAAACATAATAATTCATTTTTTTTAAACATTTTATGAAATAATCAAATAGAAATTTAAAGTGAAATAAAACTAATTACTAACTCAAAATAAATCAACAATTTTCCTTAGAATAATATTCTAGAGATCAAGCTCTTAATTTACTTATGAATATTAAATTGCATACTATCTAAAATTCATACATTTTTAAAGCAATTAAAGATGAACTAGAATTAACGACATTTTAAATAAGTATAAAGTACATTCATCAAGAGGAAATTATCGTAAGTTCCAAAATCTTAGTTCCTACAATTTAATTTATAAAACAAAATGCAAGTAACTAATCATCATAAATTGTCTAAGATACATTTAATTCTATTCATTTTTTGGATAGAATGTTTAAATAAAGTGAACTTATCTCGCCCTTAGAGAGTATATCAATGTCCTCTAACTATTCACTTAGCTTAGAGATAACAACCAACTATTCCCAAGATGATATTTAAATTTTTTTAATTCTACACTTGATTTTTCTAGATTAAATATACAATAATAAATTTGAAGGTATATTTTTATTTATTTATATTTTTACTAAATCTTCATTGGATTTTCATAAGGGATTTAACAATATTAAAGTTATTAACTTATAGAGGTTTTATTTTATGTTTAGCTAATACAATCAAAAAGAAATAAAATTTGTTGATAATTATCACATTGATTGTTTAGTTATAATCATAACATTATTTACCTCCTATTAAGCTTTTACATGAACATAATAAAAGAGTTTCTTTTGTATATATAAATAATTAACTAATTTCAAACCACCTGTAAAATTCTAACTTATTGGTTAACACTCCATTGGTTATTTAATTACCATACTTTTTAAATTTATGAATTCTTTAATCATATTATTAAAGAGGTTTATTTTTGTAGTAATCATGAATTAAAACATTCTTTTAACTATTAGTCAATTCACAACTTAGAGGGGCGTCGGTCCTAGCTCAGTTGGTTAAGGTGTTCCCTGTCGCAGGGCGCCCACCATGGGTTCGACTCTCCGGCGCTCCCGTGGTACCGGTTGGTGTGTCCCGCCAGCACTACCGGTCACGGTAAAAAGTTTACCGGCAGTAGGGGGTTATATGGGGGGCCATGCTGCACCCGATTCCCCTCGTTAAAAAAAAAAAAATTAACAACTTAGAGATTTCTCTTTTTTATATAGATTTCTATTTGAATTACCATGTTCAGTTCCAAGTTTTTAAATTAGTTTTGTTTTTAGGTTTTGAATGAAATCAATTGTTGTAATTTTCAGTTTCCTTTATGGTTGTCAGTTTCTAGATTGGTTTATTTTCTAGATTGAATGTGATTAATACTACCATCTCTATAATCTTTACTCAATTGCAGGTGGTTGCAAAGAATGTTTATATAGATTTCCTATTGATTGCATATGCAAGAAATTTAATTAGTTTCCCTTTTCATTTTTTGTCTTTTAGTTGTATTTGTTTACCCAAAAGCTATGTATAGTTTTTTTTTAAACTATTTGTTTCAAAATATTTTTTCAGATTAATTTGAATGTGATCGATTCACTTCCTTGGGTCAATTCTTAAATTCCAAATTGCAGGTTTAAAATAAATATTATATTTTTTTGAACTGGAAAGATGTGTTAGTTTGGGGGGTGAACCCTCCCTTAGGTCACAACCACCTCAAGGGGTTGCACCCATGGGCGTCGCCCCACAAGGTCGCCTGTGATGGCGGCCTCCATGGTCAACCATCATAGGTGGGCCTCATGCCTTTTTTAATTTTTTTAACTTTTAATCATTGCAACATTTGTAAATATTAAATTTTTAATTTTTGAAACCATTAATATTTATAATATTTATTTATTATTTCTAATTTTTATATTATTTAGTTGTAGGTAATTTTGTATAATATAGTTTATGTTTTAAATTATTTATTTATGTATATCAAAACATTATTAACATTTAATTCAAACTAATTAAATTATACCTATATGTATTTGTAATTGTATTTGAGTTTTTCACAATGTCATGAATGTCTTAATATAATGTATTGGTTTTCCTACAACCCAAGGCAAACTGGAAACTGATTTTTTTCTTTTCCTCAAAAAAATAGATGCAACATTCATTTAAAATATTGATAACAATAAATTGTATAAGAAATGAAAAATAAACTTTTCTTTTTCAACTTTAAGTATAATAGTTTCCTCCAACTTGATCAATTTTATGTCTCTATACTAATTACTAAGAAGGAAATAACATTTCTTTTGTATTTTTTTAAAGAAACATATGCACAACCATCTAAAAGAGCAATATATTGTTAACCAAGTAATGTAAACAAGACAATATTTTATTTTCAAAGGAACACATACATTTACTCTTTTGTACATATGTTTTGATTTCAACTTTATAAATGATCTATATACAATTTGCATAAAAAAACTATAATATATTAACAATGATATCATCCTTGAATTTCAAAACAAACATATGAGTTTTTTGAAACAAATTGATCAACTCGAAAAGAATCTTCAATCTCCAATGGGATCTCCACCCAGCCATAGGGTTGTGAGACAACCCAACCTTGAGCTTGGGGACATTTAGCCACTTGGGTAACTTCTCACACATCACAAAAACACAAGATTAAATTTACACACATGAAATGCACATACACATATTGGCTCACATAGTAAACAAGTACAAACAATCCAATACATTTATATCACAATGGATATCCTAAATAGAATCCACATAGGGGGGTAGGGCTCTAGCTAATAAGGGAAATATATGTATCACAATAACCCAAATGTTTGTTGAACACTTAGAATACTAAGAGGGGGGTGAATCATTATTTTATTAAACCAACCAATCATTAACCATCCAATTACCAAAGCATACTTAACTACAATAAGAAATGAAAGCATGAAACACCCATAACACACATAACAAATGAACACCAAGATTTTTATGTGGCAAACCCAAAATGGAAAAACCGCAGTGAGGATTATCTCACAATATGTTATAACTGGTTATAAGATATTACAGAAAGGCTCGTGCCAGGTGGACTCATTGTTCAAAGAGAAAAGAAAGATAGAAAGAAGTGGCTTCACAACCAAGATTTGAACTGATACAAAGTGCATCTAACATATGTTTGATTCAATTCCTTTGAAGCTCAAAACATTGACTTAATACACATTATTCAACTCATATTACAAATCTATGCTCCGCTCTACATTCACAAACCTCTTCTCAATTTTCACAACTCATTCGCTCCACTCTGCAAAATTTTACAACACTGATTGTATTCAGATCATGTACACATTCATATTCAATATCCACAAACTCAAATCAACCTTGTATGTATACCAAACTCCATCGCAAACATAAATTAGGTCGGCCTAATTAGATGTAGCCCTAAAACATATCAAATGCACCTTATAGGCACCCAATCCAAATAAAAATACCTTCGCACCCAAAAACATGTAATATAGGTTGGCATGGACCTATAATAGCTCCTTCTTACATTTGCATCACATATTTAATCTCTACAACTCTTTACATTTATTAGGTTGGCTAGGCAAAGGACCTAAAGGAAAAATACTCCAATTGATTATCACCATAGGACACATGGACCTCAAAATGTAGTGCCAACTGGAAAACAAAATGCCTTGACACTTGCTAACATTCTCCCAAAACCACAAGGTTTGCCTCAAATATGTTGAGTGCAGACTAGTTAATTCATATCCATTTCACAGAAAACTATGTAAGTTGAACCTTATATGCCAATCTTTTCTTATTTGTAAATTTTGAACCACTCATCCAAATCAAGTGAAATTATGAATTAAGATGCTACTAATGTCCATGAATAACATATTAGAATTGCAGAAGTATATCTATTAAGGAAAATGAATGCGGACCAAATTACCAAAGGGTTCTGTGTACTAAAACTGTCAGTGTAGACACTAAGTAAAAATACTTGGCTATTCCTATGTGTGGATCAAACCCTCTTGCAAAATAACTCTTCTACAGTCATCCTTAACACAATGTAGACATGCATCATGTAGTGTTGGCATCAATGACAACTCACTATTGATAACCTTCTTCATTCTTTCAACAATCTCCCCTTTTTTCATTGATGAAAAAATGTGCCAAAACAAAACTTCTCTCCAAGTATCTCTCCTCAAATATGGTGCTATCTCTCCTCAAATATGGTGCAGGAGCACCTTGCTCATAAGTTGCCTCAAATTGGAAAAATTATAAAAATTGAACTTTCAAGAGTCAAAGTATGAAAAATATTTGTAAAAGGTCTTGAACTAGTCACAAATAATGTTTTGAAATGTCAAATAGGTCAATAAGAGGGAAAAAGGTGGAAAAAGAAAAATTGGAAAAATGACAAAAGTTGCTAATTTTGCAAATTGTAGAATAAGTACAAAAAATCAGAATATGAAGAGACAAAGTGGGAAAGTAAAGGGTTTGGTCAATGAAGTAGTTGGAAAGTCAATTAATTGTTGGAAAACATCTTTCAAAAGCATGTAAAGGGCGAAAAAAAGCAGTTCTTTGTATTCTTAAAATCAATAAGTGAATAAAAAAATCCCTGTTCTATAATTTGCAGCCTTTTCCACTCTTGTTTTTGGCTTGTACGGATAGAATATAGGCTAAATCCTTCTTGAATAAATAGAGGAAAGAGTTTTATATCCTTCTTAAAGAGTTTTGAGTTCATTTTATTAACTATAAAAGGATTGAAGGCAGATTTTTTGTGCTCGGTCTGTAGCCCTCAAATAAGTGTTTTGAGATTCATTTAAGTGAATTTATTCCATTCCACCGATGTAGGATTAATTATATTGGTGGAATGGACTCTTAAAATTTGCATGTTAGTTTGTGTGTGTGTTTGAAGTGCAGGGAAGGCAAGAACATGAAGAATTTCTGCTACTCCAAGTAAAAATCAGAGTTTTCCACATAAGAGTTGGTGCCTACAAGTTAGAAATGGTTGAAATAGCCTTTGTTTTTATGTGGATAAGGATTATTATGTTCATGAATACTTATTTACAGGTGTTTGCAACAATGGAATAGTATGGGAAGGTTTGGAATATACCTTTCTAATAAGCCCTCCTTTGTGAAGCATGGTTTGTGCATAAAACAAGGGTTTACATTTTGGGGCTTATGGTAAAGCTTATGGGGTTAAAAGTTTAGTTATTCTGATGTTTTAGAACATGACCTAATAATTTTTGAAGTTATCTTGTAGTTGGGAATTTTTTTTATGGTGGACCCTTTGTAATTTTGGCCTAATTAGTGGCTTACTTCAATGTTCAGACCAGTTTTCTGGAGATTGTTACAAAACAAGTTATAATGTCACTTGGATATGTTAATAATGAGGAAAATGGGTCTCCAAATCTGTATATATTTTGTGTGAATTCAAAAGGGGTAAAGGTGTATCACCCGATTCAAGGGTATGTTGACCTACAAGACAAATGGTGCTTGAAAGCCTAGAAAGTAGAAATCTGATAAAATAGTGTAAAGAATGAAGGTAAATGTTTGGATATTGTCTAACTGATGTTGTTATAGACATTTCTATGTTTGGATATGGGTTAGAAGATAGATAAGTTGTATTTTATTTGTTGAGCAAGATGTGCCTCATGTGGAACCATGGTGATTAAATGCTTGAGATTGAAGTTTATGAAAAAATAGTGATTTAGGGAGGTGTGATTGTTTATTTCTGATAGAAAAAATGTGATGATAAAGATTCTTGGAAGTGTGAGAACAGGTTTGAAGCAAGAATGATTGGTTTGTGGTTATTTCTGCCTTGCGGAACAAGATGGTAACAAGTGAAATTTGGTAAATAATGCAAGAGTTGAATGATTCATAGATTCCTGATCAGGTTGTGAGATGTGATTCAGTCATTATGAGGTTGCTTAATGTGTGTTAAGGATGGTTAATGATTTTGGAAGATTGATATGGATTTTTGATGTTTTGTAGTAAACAAGTGGAAATGAAGAGTCTTGTTCAAAAGATAAAGGAATTTTCCAGGAACTTTGTTTAGTTTGATCTTTTCCAATTGAGTTTGGGTCAGTTGTACCCTAATGAATTGATGTTGTTGACTGATTCTCTGCATCAAAATATCTCTCCCCCTTTGACATCAAGGGAAAAGGGTACATACTAGTATTAACACTTTATATGCTCCAACCATATATACAAACTAAAATGAATGTACTAGCTCTCTTTTAACTAAAAACTCCTAATACATCTGCATATTTACAAAAAAAAATCTAAAAACATGAAAAAACTAAAAGATGCATAAAGATAGAAATGTTCAACCCAAAAATGTTGACCCTTGAAGCTTCTAAAGAACAGCTTGCCAAGAAAATTTACCTTCTTCCTAGCTCTTCATTTCTGTTGAAAGAATCCTATGTAGAAACTCAAGCTCCATCAATGTGTCTTCTCCTTCTTCCATAGTATCAAGGGTAAGATTTAGCTTTGAAATTTTAATAGTACTGGCAAGGGCACTTGAGATAGGTATATGCTTTGTCTTTACCAATTCCCTTAGCTTGGACCAAGATGCTTAATAATCTCTTCCTTTTGGCTCTACAAGGTGAAAAAAATTGCATGCAAGTCTATAATAACAATCCAGGTCTAATCATCTCTATCTAGTGTCAGATCATAGGAACTTGATGCATTAGCTATCTGGGACTCAATTGAGTACATTTCATCTTTTATTCCTTGTGTGGCATCTGGCCACTTCATGCAATACAAAAACAATGTTTTTGCTTCATCCTCATAGGCTTGTACATCATTCAAGAAATCATCAACTTTAGTATGTGCAGATGCACATTTCTTTGTGATATCCATCAACTTCTTCTCTATAAGCCTTGTCTCAACCTCTATTTCCACTTTTCCTTTCAATCTGGAGGCATATTCTTTAAAGGAATCAATCAGTAATTTGAAATTTTCCATAGCAGACAAAGATGTATCAACATTAGTTCCTGGTGTGATCTCCTGCAATGTCTTGATGGATTCATCCATCAGTTCACCACTCCTTTTGTGAGTCTCAATAATTTATTTTCTATTTGATGCATGAAACACATCACCTAGATAAAACTTATGAATATGTGATATCTTATATAAATGAAGAGTACCTTGCTGCATCGACAATTGCAACAAATGAGAAGAGATAACTGGTTGGAACCTTAACTGCTTGGAAAAAAAAACCTTTCAAAGGATCATCGAAGGAGGATTCACCAGAGGGCTTAGGTAACTCCTCATACTTCTCTGCTTCTTCATTCTTTCCAATATCAATATCTTCTTCTTCCTCTGCATTTTCTTCTCTTCACCGCAGGTCTTGTATTTATCTTTGTCTTCATCTTTCTCTTCATCTCCTTCATCCTTATTCTTCTCTCCTTGCTTACCCTCTTCATCCTTATCTCCTTCAACTTCCTTCTCATCATCATTCTCACTTTCTTGATTCTCTTCATTCTCATGCCTTTGCTCATTGATTGTATCATGCTTTCCACCTTCACCGATGTTTTTCTTGGTATCTACCAGAAGAGCATATGTCTTCGAGTTTCCTTGATCTATAGTAACATGTGTCACTGAAGGAATATAAGTGTCATCCTCTATGGTTTCCTCTTTGATCACAGTCTTTTTTTCAGGAATATTCTCATCTTCAACATTTCCATGCATTGGTTCATCTGTATTTGAAGGAGTATTGTCTAGATTTTCCTTTGTATCAGTAACTCCAATATTTTCTACATGTTCCTGTTGAGCTTTAGTTACTGGATCTTGATCTTTGCTGGTAGATGCAATGGGAATCATGCCATGATTTTGTGTTGTGTCAGCTATCTTTTCCTCTATTTTCTTCTGCATTTTCTCAAACTAATCATGTTCTCTTCCCATCAAAATTGTGACCCTTTGTTTTGTTATGAATTCTTTGCTAAAGACTTGGGCCAATGTGGCCTTGTTAGCATCAGATAGGGAGAATCCAATTTTCTCCACAGCATCTTATCTAAGCTTCTCTTCCTTTTTCTATGGCCTCTTTTCTCCTTTCCATTAAGATGTTCCACAGATCATTTGGAACCTTCCTCTTAATTTTCTCCATGTCTGCTTCAATAATCACAATGTATTTGATGATTGCCTCTATTATGGTGACTCTATCCACCTCATTTGCATTCTTTTATAAGGAATTCATTTCTCCCATCATCTCACGATGCAAAATACCTTTCAATAATGTGTCCAACTTCATTGGATTGTGAAGTCTCTTCAGAGTTATCTGTTTCTTCTTTTTCTTCTTCGATTCAACTATGTCTAATTTATTTTTCTTATTTTCCTTCATCTTCTTGTGCATATGTATCCCGAAGGCTTCATTTTCTTTCTCAATATCTTCTTCATCTGAGGTATCAACAATATCTAGTCTCTATTTCTTTGTACTATTTCTTCTCAGAATCAATGGAGGACCTTCATCCTCTTCCTCTTCTTCAGATAACAAACTCATGTTTTTTTCTCTTACAGCTTTCTCTTTTCTTCTTGTTGATGTGGTGGTAGTAGTGGGGGTTGTCAATGTAGTTTTATTTCTATTTTTAGACCTTGTGGCCTTCTTCACCTAAGGTTCCTCAGTTATTGGAGCACTAGTCTTTGTTCTCTTGGTTCTGTTGGTGGTAGAAATTGATCCAGAGGGCTATTGAATACTAGGGGGAATGGTGGAAGTAGTTCTTCCAGATCTTCTAGTTCTGATAGACCCACTTGCTATGCTTTCTTCTCCCTTTGCTCTTTCTCTAGTCTTTTGTAATTTTTTCTTCTTTGAATCCCTTGTCCTTGAAATAGACATCCACCATCTTTTTCACTTTCTTTTTTATTTCAGGCTTTTTCAGCTCCATATGCACTTCCATGGATTTCTCCTCATATGTTCCATTTCTTTCTTGTGTAGAATCCTTTGGACTCTTCAATAGTATGTCAATATAACCATTTACTTCTTTTTCATTGGTCTCATATCCAAGTGGTAGAATCCAGGCAGTTCTGAGTTCTACAACCTCAATAATGCATTCATCTATTGTGACCAGAAATGTGATATCTTTCTCATATGTGTCTACCACTGACTTAGGGATCCTCCCCCTTTCATGCATTCTCTTCTAGAATACTATGAATAATGTTGTAATTGCTTCATCTTGAGCTTTCATATCACCAATTTTGTGTAGATATTCCAATATTTGATGGGACACCACTCTACATTTATCCCATATGATGCTGCTTCTTCCCAGAAGCTCCCTCAAAAAGTAAAATAGTAAAAAAAATACCAAAGAACCAAACTTGAAGGGGTATTTCTTCTCTTTATTTTTCTTCAAGTTGTCAAAGAGTTGTTAGAGAAACTCACACAAATCATAGTCCTTTCCCTTTTCCACCATTTCATAGGCTACATGAATTTTTGTAGATGACATAGAATTCTCTC
Source organism: Sequoia sempervirens (assembly GCA_007258455.2). Taxonomy (NCBI): domain Eukaryota; kingdom Viridiplantae; phylum Streptophyta; class Pinopsida; order Cupressales; family Cupressaceae; genus Sequoia; species Sequoia sempervirens. The sequence continues at coordinate 13,866 of VDFB02027271.1, read as the reverse complement.
TGTTGGTGTAGTATATATTGTATCCTATGACCATAGTTGCATATCAACCTACAAGATTTTGTATAGTGTTCATAGTGAGAGCCCTTTGATCAAATGTAGTTCCAATTAATTCCATCACATCCTTTTTTCATAGTTTTTAATGCAGGTACAGGTACAGGTCTGGTGGCACAAATTCCTATAACTTCCCTTATGAATTCCTTTGATATCAAACCAGACATGTCATTCCATATGAATTTTTTCATGCACTCTACTTAATGCCATTCTCACATACTTAGTTTCATCATCATAAATGAAGCATGGAAACCATTACCAGACATCTAGTTTCTTCTTCACTAGGTTTTATGTACTCAGGCTTGATTTTGTAATTATCTCCAATCAATTGATCTATCCATAGGTATGTAAACCTTGTGTGGTTATACTCTTCCATTTTCCCATGGATGTATGCCCTAGTGTATTTTCTAGGTAAAAACCTATATGGAATACTCGAAGAAGCTCTGAGTGGATTGTTCTCAAAAACTTTCATAGGTAATTCTTGAATTTTGGCTAGGGTTTCTCACTCACATTCACTATTGTAGGTGTATCCATTTCTATTGAATTCAAGTTCTTTAAAAAACAAATCCTAATTCAGCTTTAGAAAATGGTAAATACCTTTTTTTTGCTCAATTGGAACTAGGGTTTGGATGCTTTGCTTCACAAATCACCTTTGAACTATTGAATTTGTTTCAATTTTATCTACTCACTCCAAATGCATAAAAGTGAATGAAATCGACAAAGAATAGTACATATAACCCTTCAACTCCACCCTAGTTTTCATTCAATGCACTAAACAATAAAGCTGGTAAAACCCTTCTCTATGTAACAATAAACCCTAAATCACTCCGCAAATCTCCACATTTGCATATTTTCTTCTGGAGTCTTCTCCAAAAGATCATTATTGTCCATCTCCATCACATATCTTCATGCCAAGCCATGGAACCTTATACAAACTAGGGGTTATTTGTTTATCTATTATTACTCCCCCTAAGCCAATGCCTAGGTTAATTCCTAGAGGAATTATCTGCATTGGAGGGTGGTACAAATTCATTTGTAGTTTTTAATTCTTCCTTGTTCCCAGGCTCCTCTTTCTTTCTCCAGATCTTTTCCATTTCCTTCTTTACTTCAACTGGATCAATCTTTTTAACTGGTTCATTTCTCTTTATCATATTATCTTTCCTTGTATTTTTGCTTCTACAAAATTTAGCAATATGTCTAGGTCTATTGCAATTGTGACATACAACATTCCTTTGAATAGCATTCCTTCCATTCATTCTAGATTTTCATTGATTATCCTTATGTCCAAATCCATAGCATGTATAACAATAACCATTGAAAGATTAAATCATTCTACCATTGTTCATCATTTTACTTTTGCATTCATTTGCTCTATGCACAAACTTCTTGCATGTAAAACATTGACCAGTAAAGGATGAAACATTATATTTCATTTTGCTTCTACATTCCATTGCTCTATGTCTAAATTTATTGCAAGAGTGAAAAATATCATTCAAAGATGGGTACCTTTGAGCATTTGGTTGTCTAATAGGGGGTCTTCTAGTATTGCTTCTTCAATTTTGAAACTTTCCATTGTTCTTCTTGTCTTCAATCTCCTCTGGTTTACTGATCTTCTTTGTATTAGGTGTCTAATATGATTTTGAGCTTTCTCCTTTTTCATGTCCCAAACCACCTTTTTCTTTAGATGCTTTATGACCTACAACCAATTCATCAAGCATTGTAGAACTTGTTTTGAATTTTTCCTCATGACTCCTTACTTTCTCCAGATCTAATCTCATATTTACCACTTCTTGTTCAATCCTTGTACATTCATCAATTTTTATTTTTACCATTACATTCAAACATTCCTCAATTATTTTATTTTCTTCCACTTGCACTTTTAGTCTAGTGATGTTCTCATTTGCTTGTTTCAATTGTTCATTGACCTCCTTATTCCTTTCTCTGAACTTCTTGATTTTCTCTCTCAATTTTCTAATGCAATCATTTGCTTCTTTAATATTTTCCTTTGGATCTCTATTTTCATCTTCAATTTTGTCAAGATCTTTAAGAGCAACTTTGAGTTCTCCATCTTTATCAAGCATGTAGTCTTCTTCTATGTATCCAATAGCAAGAATCTCTTCCAAAGGAATAGGAAACTTTCTATCAACCATTTGTTCAATCTCCAAGATCTTCCCAAAATGGACAAGCTTCTTCCAAAGAACCAAGCTTTGATACCAATTGTTGAACACTTAAAATATTGAGAGGGGGGGTGAATCAGTATTCTATTAAACCAACTATTCATTTGTTGGTATGTGGCAACTGATCATGCTATACTATACACTCTTCATGTATCCTCGCTAGGGTTCGGGGCTGGGCCGGGCCTCGGGAGGGGGTTCGGGGGCAGCAGCCCCCAAGAAAAAAAATCCCATTTTTCGCTTTGTCACTGATAAAAGAAAAAATTGACTTTGTAGAACCCTAATTCTAGAAGCTTCTAAAAATATTTTTATAAGCAGTTTGGATGGGCATTCTAGTTGGGAATTATTAGCGAGATTGTAATATGTTTTACACTGGATAATAAAATTATTGGATGGCTGTGATTTTGTGGATATAGCCTGGATTGGGTGAACCACGTTAAATTCTTTGTGTTGTCTTATTTCTGCTATAATTTTCTGTGTGTTTTATTTCTTTGTTTTATCGATCAAATCTGCATTTAATCGTTAGATATTTTCCTTTCTAACCATCCTCGTTATGCTTAATAACCACCGATTTTGTTTTGGAACAAAATGGGTCCCTCTTTTTCATATTCACCTTGTTTATTGGTCTTAGGAGTTGTTTTTTTCTCCCAAAGTTTAATTTGTCTCCGCTTGAGGTGGTCCGAACCATAAACATGGAATTATCAAGGTTTCTGGATATAGTTCTCACCCGATCCGCTTCTTTATTGTTTGTTTAACAAACACTTGCTGGAGCCGAGTCCTTCTTTGTTTGCTGGCCGCTTTTGAGCGATGAGAGCCGCGACGAAGAGGAATCGGATTGAAACGTAGTATGAAATTTTGCTTCTTATTTTATGTTCCTTCCCGACTCCTCACTTTCACTATTTTCCCTTTTGTTTGTGCGTAGTCCGGCTGTTTGTCTCGTCCCGCTTCACTTCAGCTTTGTTTGAGCTCCTGCTTTGGTTAGACCGGAGCTAGACTTAGAATCAAACTTTGAACTTTGTGAAGTTCCATTTCGGTTTTGTCTCCACCCTCATCTTTGGTGTCGTGTTTCAATTGGTCTTTTTGTCGGGACCGGATCTGGGGTTGGAAATTGAGTAAGGAGCTTTGGATGGGTTTCTTTATCTTGTCTCTGACCCGGACCGCGTCCACCTTACCTTTTGATGTTTTGTGGACTTGACTTAACTATTTGTTCATGTCATTGGCTCTGTCCCCGAACGACTGTATTTATGGCATTAAATGCATCCTGTTTGCATGCGTGAATTAATTTATAAAGGTTTAATCATGTTTTAACTGGCTCATTATCATTATTACTCAAATTGTTTAAGCAAACCATGGCTAGGGAAGTCTCGAAAGAATTGATTTGATCGCGGAGGCGAATTGCGGAGTGAATCTTGGCTAAATTCTGGTCAGTCCTAAGGAGCATTTTGAGGTAGGTTTCGTTGCTTTTCCTTCTCCCATTTGTTCTTTTGGGTGTGTTGTTTTAGCGTATTTGCAGGAGGGTTTTGTTCTGTGAATTTTTTTGCTTGTTTGTGTTTGTTTTTTTTTCTTTTCTTGTTCTATTTATTTGGTCCTTTCTTTTCCATCCCGTTCCATTTTGGGTTCGTCTTTCATTTGTTGTTTTGTTTTGTTGTTTGTTCTATTGTCACTTTCTCTTGGCGATGATCCATTTTTCGCGGCTCGTTTTGACTAGGGTTTTGATTTTTTAAGGTGTTTCCTTGCTTGGATGATGAAGTTCGTCTTGAAATCTTATTTTTTGGTCTTCCCAATTTGTTTCTATGTTGTCCGTGTAGGATTCTCGTTATGCCCTAGTTTTTAGAAATAGCGTGTCGAGCGAACTAGGGTTTTTGCTCGATAGCCTTGGAAAAATGACCTTTTCTAGGGTTTAAATGATATTTTGTACAGAGGAGTTGTTGGAGGATTAAACTATGTTATCCCTAGGTTCTCTTTAAGCCCATGTGACCTAGGGTTTAAAGTTCATATGACTGTACCTTGTTTGAAATACTTTCTGTTTGCTAGAATTATTCCACTCCCATTCATTATGTGTGTCTTTATACCTTGTTCTTAAGCGGAACCAGATCCGGAGTGGAAGTTGAATTTTGGAACTAACAACTAGTTCTGGTATGGTTCTCGTTCTAGTCCTGCTTCTGACCTGTTTTTGGTTCTTATCAGGTTCCGATCCCGGCCCCGCCACATGATGAGAAAATATTTTTTATGCCTAATACTTCTACGGTTTTGCCTCCAATAAAGGCATAGTTTGACCAAGTAAATATTATCTAAGGTGGATGGAGAAGGGATTATATGTTTGACTAACCTACATGTTTTATTCATCTAATATAGGAAGTTGTTGCAGGAATCAAGAAATGTCGGGGGCATCAGATGAGGCCTCTTAGAGAAGCCAACCAGGTGAAACTTCATGGCAAGGAGTTAGATCGAAGAAGATCAAGGTGGAACAGCTTCAGTATACCTTAAGATGTAAGCATAGGGAGGTTGCCCTCACACCTACCAAAATTGATTCTGACTGCACTGATGTTACTGACACCAATTTAGGCCCTTTTAACTATGAGGAATTGCATGAGGAGACATTCACCAAGGAGCAAGTCACCAGAAGGACAAAAAGGATTGTTCAATCCAAGCTGGCACATGTTGCACTCTTCCCCCTATATATCCAATGTCCAGAGTTGATGCGATAGCCGGGCATATAACCCCAAGCTACTAGGTAGTGTGTGGATGTAAAGGGTACGTCATTATTGACTTCAGCGCCTCCAATGATTTTTGTTTAATATACCGCATCCCAAGAATCCTAGGCAATTAAATGAGTGTAGGCTTGAAGTTTTACAAGGATAATAAGGAGAGTGAATAGATTTCACATGGAATAAGACTTGGATGAGGGTGGAGAATAAAGTCTCGACCAAGCTTCCACTGGCCAAGAGGGCGGACTTAGTAAAAGAAATTGTAGATATAATCATGTTCTTTCTAGGGTGTTTGGGAAAAGGGATGCTTCACCATTTAAGGAATGGATGTTTCCTCATTCAAACTATTTTAGATGGGAGGCAACAATTTGATTGGTCAATGATAGTATTGGACAACATTCACAATCAAATGATAAAAGTGAGAGAAACCAAGTGTTTCTTTATGACCTCCTATGTAGTTTATGCAGCTACCCAAGTGGGGATTTTTCCTGGACTTCAAATAGTGGGTATATTAGGGGAATCCCAAGGACATAAGAGAGTGTGGGAATATTATAATCAGCTCACCTTGCAGGCATCAAAGCAACATTATAGAAGGGTAAATGATTCCTTTATTTATGTCATTATTAACAAACTTAATGGTGATGTGGGATATAGGCTTAGTAGGGAGGCAATGACTTTTGTGAATGAGTGGGGGCATTGTTTTATCTAGTACCCCACATTCACCTATTTCGGGTTAGCAGGCTTTGATGGTCACCCCCATTTGCTACCTAGATGTTGTGGTGATAGGATCATTCTAATGGAGTTTATTTACCAAGCCTTGGCTGTTAATTTCTAGTTTGGCAACAAACACAAGATTGGTTGCCATAAGTTTCCAATGAGGCTGGAAGTCTTTAGCTGTCCACACATTTAGGTAGCTAAGGTCGTTTGTGATGAATTAGTTTATTTAAAGTTGGCCTTGTACACTACAAGGAAGTACTATGACCCCAAGCACAAGTTGAGGGCTTTGCTTCCTAATTTCTTTGATAAGCACTTTAATCTATTGGAGGATCTTTGGGAGGACTTGCAGGATGAATATGACCTTAGAAAAAAAAATTATGAAAGGATACCTATCCCACTTATGGTTGAGTTTGGGATAAAAGAAGACAAATTCTAGAAATGTTTTTTGATGATGGGATAGTTTTGGATCCCTGGTATGATGCAGACAAGATTGGTACTAAAGATCTTGATCCAATAGATTGGAATGTTGAGGAGACAATTGACATAAAGTAGATTGCAAGACCGATGTTGGATAGGAGTATTCAATGGGTGAGTTTGAGGAATAATCAGGCTGAGGCTCAATATCTAAGAAGAGGAAAGCTACAGGTACCACCCAAGGATATAAAAAGGAAAAGAGAAGGATGGCACCTAAGGAACCTTTAGAGTTTATGCCTTCTAATACACAAGACGAGGTGGTTCCTCAAGACCTTCCAGAGGTGCAGGAAGATGAAACAATTGCAGAGGTGGGGGCTTCTACATCTGTTGTAGGGGAGGCATCTACTCAGCCCTCTGATACACAAGAATTAGGTCAAGAATCACCAAAGGGAGCCCTCCATGATGAAGCAGAGGTCTTATAGCAAATGGAGGATGAAATTGAGATACATAATGTAGAAATAGATTAAGAAAAGACTCCATCTGATAAAGAGCATCATGTATTAACATCTTTTGATATGACAGATGATGCAAGGACCAAACACATATTGACTGAGGAAGATCAGTGGAAAATCTTTGAAGATGCAAAAAGAGAAGTTGATGCCAAGGCACAAGCTGAGGCATCAACTAAGCAACAAGAGGAGGAAGCCAAGGCACAATTTGAATTGGTGGTCAAACAAAAGGAGTTGGAAGATAAGGTCAAGGCTGATGAATTAGCTCAACAACAACAACAAAAGGAGCAGAAGCTCAAGATACAAGAAGAGATAGATAAGTTGATAATGCAGCAAAAGATTCATAACGTTGAAGAGGAAAAGGCCCAGCAAAGAAGAGAAAGTATTTTGCTGGAAGCTGCTCAAAGGTACGAAGAGGCTTATAGAAAAAGGAAGAGTAAAACATTTGAAAAGGGAAAGAGAGGTCATGAGATTATTGGAATACGAAAAGAAGTCCAAGGAGGCATGGGACTATGTTGAAGAGTCAAGAAGTGCTAGATCAAATACAGAAAAGAAAGAGGAAGAGGAATGTTTGTGGATTTGGAAGCTAAAAAGGCTGCAAGAGTAGAAGGGATAAAAGAGAAGCAGGAAAGGTTAGCACAGAAAAGTTAAACAAAGTGATCAACAAAATGTGCGTGAAGCTGATTCCTCAACCAAGGCTTACATTGTTACAACCTTTTTTCTCCACTATTGTTGCTTCTTCTTTAGCCTAGGGAAACCAATTAATCCCATTGTTCTACTTAAAAACCGGACTTGAAGAAACAAGTTGTTCAACCACAACCATTGAATTCAAGGAAATGAAATTGGGAAGGAGGTAAAACCTAAAAAGAAGGGCTCGAAGTCTTCACTCTACTAGGCTCACTGATGCTAGATAAATTGTTGTTGAATGTGCCATACCCATGATGGAGAAGAGTCATGATGATATGAAAATCACTGATTATCAATTGGGGGTGGTAAATTTGGGAAAGCCTACAAGAAACCAGTAAATGAGTTTGATTGATATTGTGGCCTCTTCAACTAAATCTCGGATGATCAAAGATAAACAAAGGAAGGATGAGCTTAAGGCTCAATTGGATCAGCTTCATAGGTTTTTGAAAGATGTTTCAAGTCCCATTTCCCAACAAGCTGCTCTTCCTGAATCCCCAATTTTGTTAACAAAGAAGGAAGCAGATGATTTGGTTCAAATGAAAAGCAAGGTAGGAATGATGGATAAATGGTTGGATAAGCTCAACCAGGAGGTGGATGATGTTCTTGTTGATGGTTCTAAAATTCATAAGGCTACTCTTGAATTGGCAGAGGATCTAGATCAGCAGGCCAAGGATCTAGATAAGTAGGATGATGAATACAAGGAATGTGTTAAAAGGCTTGAAGATATTAGCAAAGAGCCCAAGTCCACATTGCTGGAATATTCAATTCTTGAGCATGGTAATGTAGATTTTGTGGAAAAAAAAGTGAGCATCATAAGGTATAAGTCTAGGGCTATTCATGGGCATCAAGAAGAAGTCTGAGAAATGAGCAAGGATTTAAATCAACAGATGGTTGAATTAGAGGCAATTGTGGCCATTTTAATTAACCTAGATTCCTCAAACAAAGAAGGCCTATCTTTGGATAAACTAAGGGAGAGATGGAGGGGTAGGTTTGAGGAAATTATGCAAAAGGGAGATGATGGGGAGAATTTATTGTTAGATCAGTTTATGGATATCAGTGAGGAAGTAAGAACTGCTAGAAAGGAGTTAATCAAGTTAAAGGAGATGCAAGGGTTGGCTTCTGCAGAATTTGAAAGGATCAAATTTGAAGGTGATTGGTTAGATGGGCCAAATTCGGGTGCTCTTCAACAAGTGTTCTCCAGTTATGACGAGTACATCCTTGAGCATTCAGTGCAAAAGTGAACTAACTCTTTTCACTCTACTCAATATCTATTTTTCTCCTCTTTTGTGGGTTTTGACATAAACTCAACTCTGAGTTTGATCCGTCGGTTTCACTTTCTTCTTGGAATATCAAATTTATTGTTGGCACAATAGAGTAATTAGTCTTGGAACAAGAGTTCATGAGTCCACTTCTGTGTTCAGTTCCAGTTCCATTAATTGTGGATCTTGATTGATAATTGAAAAACTTGTGCATGTGGCACCCTATATGTATTATTAAGTTCTACTTTGTAAAGGTCAGCTAATTGAAGAAAGATCAGCCACCTGATGATAGAAAATAAAGATTAGATCTAGGATTTCTATGTTTTAGGAGAGATACTCTAAAAGTTCAATAAAAAACTTGGTTATTTTATAGTTTTTCATACATTTTCATGTTATGGTTTTAAAAGTTTGGATCTATTTTGATAAGGTTAATGGTACATGATCAATCCATACGCCAGTGTTTTTTGTTGTGCTTCATTGTTTCTTATTTGATGAAAGTCAATAGAAAGAATTGGATTCAATATTATATCATTGGATTATTTGTGGATGAATTTGTTATCATATTCATTTGATCTGTGTTTTAGATGATGAATGAGTGATTTGTTTGAAGTAAGTTTAGTGAATGTTGATGGTATTTGAATTAGCATTATGGATGTCTGTAGTAGCATAGTTTATTCTATGGATTGCATCTTGCTATAGTTATGGTTAGGTGGAATAAACACTCATTATTGATATGCATGTCTGGATATGTAATAATTTTACTCATGTTTCTTTGATTTGAAGCTCTGATTCATCTTTTTCTTTTATTTAAACCCCCCCCCAACATAGACTAATTGATGTTATGCAGTCTTGTTCCTTGTTACTAGCAAAGGCCCCTTGAATATTACGGTTATATCAACCACTGAGTGATATCAACATAATTGAGAACCAATTACCAGGACCTTGGGAGTTAGGTCACCATGTGTTATCTTTCTCTTTCAAGAGAAATAGAATAGTAATATTTTGTTTAATGTTTTTGTGTTGTTTTGACCCTCAACACATCCAATTACCAAATCATACTTAACTACAATAAGAAATGAAAGCATGAAACACCCATAACACACATAACACATGAACATGAGTATTTTTACATGGAAAACCAAAAATGGGAAAATCCATAGTGAGGATTAGCTCACAATATGTTATAACTGGTTATAACATATTACAAAAAGTCTCACTACCAGGTGGACTCATTTTCCAAGCGAACTCCCTGTTCACAGAGAAAAGAAAGATAAAAAGAAGTGGCTTCATGGCCAAGATTTGAACTGATATAAAGTGCAACATATGTTGGATTCAATTCCTTTGAAGCTAAAAACACTAACTTAATACACTTTATTCAACTTAGATTACAAATCTCTACTCTGCTCTACATTCACACACCTCTTCTCAATTTCCACAACTCATTCGCTCAACTCTACAAACTTTTGCATCACTGCTTTGGATCATGTACACATTCATATTCAATATCCACAAACTCAAATCAAACTTGTATATATACCAAACTCCATCGCAAACATCAATTAGGTCAAGCTAATTAGATGTAGCCCTAAAACATACCAAATGTTCCTTGTCGACACCCAATCCAAATCAAAATACCTTCACACACAAAAAACATGTAATATAGGTCAGCATGGACCTATAATAGCTCCTTTTTACATTCACATCACATATTTAATCTCTGCAACTCTTTACATTCATTAGGTCGGCCAGGCAAAGGACCTAAAGGAAAAATACTCTAACTAATCATCACCATACGACACATGGAACTCAAAAATTCATGCCAACAAGAAAACATAATGCCTTGACACCTGTTAGTAGAATACTAAATGTGAAGTATTTAAACAACTTCCCCCTAATCAAGTGTATCTCTGATGAACACCCCAATGGTTCCTTGATATGGAATAACATTTATAAGATGAAAAAGATACTTCAATCTAGGTTGAAATGGAATTTGGGAAATGGTAGCAAAGTTAGGTTCTAGGAGGATCCTTGGTTGGTTGAAATTCCTCTCTCAATTGGACTTCAAGAACCTGATGGTTCCTAATAAGTTGTTCATTGGCAAGAATGTGAGAGACTACTTATGTGGTCTTCCTGGTTCTATGAAATGGAAAATGTTGGAGTTATGTTTTCCTCTTTCCCTTGAGTTAAGACACCTAGCTAGGACCCTGCAAGACATCCTCTTAGTAACTAGAACACCCATCTCAAACCTAGAGGATGAATTTTATTGGACTAAGGAAAGAAAGGGTAACCTCTCTGTCAAGACTGCCTACAATTTGTTGTTAGTGTAGGGGAACCAGAATAGGTTATGGAAATAGGTATGGAATAAATAGCTAACACCAAAAATTAATTTCTTTTGGTGGATATCTTGTCACAATAGGATACTCACTTAGGTCAACTTAAGGAAAAGGGGATTTCAAATCCCAAATAGATGCATTATTTGTAAGAATGACGAGGAGTTTGTACCTCATATGTTACTCCACTCCCTATTTGCTACTAAAGTTTGGGAGTTGGATTTTGGAAGATTATGGATTCACTAAACAATGAATATTGACCTTAAGAGTTTCATTGAAAACTGGATCATCCCTTGTCAAGATCCTTTTCCTAAAGAAATCTAATGATAGATCGCCCCATTTTATACTGGTGTTTGTAGAAAGAAAGAAATAACCGGATTTTTAGAAGTGTGGAAAAAATCCCTAAGGAGGTATTTGACATTAGTCTCAAACTCATCACTAGAATGTCTCCTTATACATTTGGAAACCCCCAGATAGAGCTCCTATTGGGTGGGAGATCAACATGGCTAAATCATGGAATAAGAAATTAGAAATCAACTCCTTTGACAACTCTAAAGCTCTGGCTAGACTTAGTATGGCCTAGAAACCCCCTGATATTGGCTGACACAAACTTAACTTTGATGGTGCAGTGAAAGGGAACCCTAGGTTGGCAAGCATAGGAGGCATTATCAAAGACCCACATGGCAACTTGGTGGTTGGGTATGTCAGTGGCATAGGAACACAAACATCCATGACAGTTGAGGCTAGAGTGTTGCTCAAAGGAGTTAAACTTTTCATCACTCTTGGCATAAGAAACTTGCACATTGAAGGATAATCTAAGGAAGTAATTGATTCCATCAATCTTAATCATTGCCAAGGTTGGAGTATTAGAGACATTATGTTGGATATTATCTTCCTACTTACCAAACTTGAAATAAAGAAACTGACCCACATTTTTCATGAGGGCAAGCAGGTGGTTGATTCTTTAGCCAACCTAGGCTCTTCATGGGCACTATCCAATGTTGGAGAAGATTGGGAGCCCTCCCCGTGAACATACAAGGAATTATCCTTTTGGAAATAAAAACATTAATGTGGATGATGAAATCTAACATTTCTTTTGTTGTAGGTTACATTTGGCACTAATCCCTTGGTCTCATGGTGATGTGGCATTTGCATGATGAGGTGGAGGGGTGCAAGCGGAAGTTTGGATGGGGTTCAAGAAAGATTGTGGGGAGTAGATGGTCATTTCAAAACATTCATGAGTTGTCTTGTCAAAAGTACCATTTTCATAACCACGTTTATGGAAACATACATGAGGCCAAAATTAACATCAATTTTTTGGCTAATAATGATCTGATAAATGTCATGATGGCTCTTGGATTAGTTTTTAGATACTTAAGCAATATTTTTTTAGTCCTACAATTATGAAATATTTTTCACTATGGTATGATGGTGTCAATAATTGGGGTGTGTGTTTTTCCCGTTGGCATTTTGAAAAACCTCTTGCTCTATTATTCTGATTGAAAATCCATGATTTGGGAGAGAAAATGGGTGGTGACAAAGTTCAAACTGATCCTAGTTCTTGTTAAGAGTTTCGTAGGGACCTCCTTGTTTGTCACATTTGTGTTGAGGGAGGCATTACACCTCTAATGGAATGCCTTCAGGAGCATGATGAGAAGATCTCAGTGTAATTCGAGAGCTCATGGAATGATAGGAGAGTCATAGTGGGTGGCATATCCTTCAAAATTAAAGAGGAGTTCATATCCAAAGCCATGAGCCTGTCATGCACGGTCCAAAAGCTTAAAAAGATACTAAAGTGTAGTATTTGGAAATCCTTCATACATTCTTTTGGGAAAATGAGGAACCAACAAAGTTGCACGTGAGGTTCAAAAGGGACTCTTTGTCGAAGCCTTGGAACCAGGTATGTTTATCTATTATGAAGTACATTACACTAGAGGGTAGATTCAAAGTTTTTTTATTTTTACCATTTGCCCTTGTTGAACCATCATAGATACAAAATCCTCATAAGCTTTCCCTTCTTCCTACTTTCGTCTCTTGAAAATTCTATTAGGGAAACCTTAGACTTAGCTGCCAGAAACCCTAACAAATTGCCAAGAACAAAAAGGAGGCCCTTGTTGATGAGATTTCTAGCAGTTTTGGGCAGAAGGAGGGCAACGAGGAGAGAAAACATGATACCATTGAAGAAACAGATGATTATGTGGAAGGGTCAAGCCATTTTCTAGAGCTAAATAAAATGATCCATGAAGATTCCACTCTGAAATCCTTTGAACACCTAGTTGGGAATGAGGGAGCGAACAAGGTGGAAAATGAGAAGAGAGAGGATCTCGAAAATCTATTGTCTCATGTTGAAAAATTGGAAAGGGAATTCACTAGACTAATTTGCTTCATGATTCAAGTCATCCATAGGTTTGTTGTTACTCTATCTAATGTGTTGTGTGAGGAGGTTGAAAAAAGAATGTGGAAGAAGGACAACAACAAATGGGTGGGTGATAAGATTTTGGATCTCCTCTTTGAGGAGTGGGAGGGCTTAGCAAAGTAATGGGTTGGGTGTGTGTTGTTGGTGGGTGGGTTTTCCTTTAGTTGTCGGTCTATTGTTGCTATAATTTTTTGGTGTCTATTTGATGTTTCTGCTACTAGACTATTTGATGTTAGTTTTTTTCTGATCCTCTTTGGCCCTCTAGGCTTCTGGTGTAAAGGGTATAGAACCCTGTAAATGTAGCTTATCAAAAACATTCTCCCAAAACTATAAGGTCTAACTCAAATCCACATAGGAGTGTGAACTAGTTAGGTCATATCCATTTCACAAAAAACTATGTAAACCTTATATGTAGATCTATTATTTGTAACTTTTGAACCACTCATCCAAATCAAGTGAAATTATAAATTAAGGTGCTATTGATTTCCATGATCAACATATTAGAATGAAGTAGATCTGTAAGGGCGAATGAATGCGAACCAAATTATCGGAGGGCTCTATGTACTGAAACTATCTATGTAAACACTTAGCAAAAATACTT
>VDFB02027270.1:0-16143 GCA_007258455.2 Sequoia sempervirens | reverse complement strand
TAATGGAATCTTGGCACCTAATTGTGCAAGTTTGAGCATGTAACGTGTGGGATCTTGTTTCATCATTACTTCCATTGCATGAAGGAAATCTTGACTTTGTTGCAATTCTAGTATATCTTCGGGAGTGACTTCACGTGGTTTTTGTTCTTCTTCAATATAAATTGTTTCCACTTGAGATTTGGTTGTAGTTGGAGGAAGCTCACTTGTTTGAGGCATTCCGTATGGTTGATCAATAACATTTTAATTAGGATCCCTTGATTCAATAGGATTAGACTCTATAGCTTTTTTGTATTGAGACCTAGTTGTGACCATGCAAGGTGTATCAATCCTAGGAAATATTTGAGACAAATGGTTTTGAAATGTATTTGTGATGTCAAATTTGTTGTCAATAATAATTTTTTGATTTAATTTGGATAAATGATGAAATTATTGATGTGAATGAGTGAAATTTTTGATTTAGACCACACTTAGGACTTTGATTGTTTAATTCGATTTTTGAATTTGATGTTTTGATGATTATGAAATTTCTACTTTGGAAGTAGACTCATGACTTCCAAAGTGAGTTTTTCCAAAATAATTTTCCTAACTCAACCTAAATACCTTGAAAAAAGATCATTTCCAAGTATAAGGCTAAATTAGTTGATATGATCTAAAGGATTCAAACCTATGTGATTCATGTTCAAATGTTAAGTTGTTTGTGAAACGTTGTGATTTATGTCCAAATGTTAAGCTGATATGAAACGTTGTGATGTTTGATTTAATGATTGATGTTTGATTTTGAGTGACTATGATGTCGTTGTTCCAAATGACAACCTAAGATTGTTTTTGACAATTTCCAAGTGACTTTGATAATGAACCTTGTTTGATGTTTGAATGTTTGATGGATAACAATGATTTAGTTCAATGATAACCCAAAACTTGTTTTGATAAAAATAATATTGAGAATGAATTTCCTTGTTTGTTTTTTTGAAGCAAGTAACACAAGTAATTTTGAATGTTTCTTTTAGGTTCAATTCTTGAAATCTGATTTAATCTTTTGTTCTTTTTACCACATAAAGATTTTTATTATGATTTGTCTAACACTAAGATGTCTACAAAAAGGAAATTGTTTTCCACAAAAGCTGAATATTGTGAAAAGACAAAAATGCTAATTTTTAGTTACCTAGGTTTACTTTGAACCAATGTGCAAAGATGTATACAATGATACTAAGATACACACAAAGATACTATTTTGATAAAAACATAAATACTTAGATGCATACAAAGGTACAATGTCTTTCAAGTGCATACAATGTGTTCTTGGGGCTTAAAATCTTGTCATAACCATGTTTAATGTTTGTTTAAGTGTTTTGATGATTTTGCAAGCAATATATTCAACTAACTCAATTGGTAATGGGAGATATTTTGTGAGATTTCTTCCACAAAGCTCACTAGCAATAGATTGGTAGAACCAAAAACAAGCACAGTCCTATTTAGTCAAGTAGGTTTATCTTCTTAAGTCAGGCCCACACAATAAAATACTTCCCATAGAATGAGTAACTAGAGTATGCACATGTACACGATATACCTCTTACCTTGGAAGGAAAAGTTCCTTGCAAGGTGTTTATCACCTCAACTATGTTTAGTACATGGCAAGTAACTTCATGGAATGATGCATTCCATTGCACCTCCTCAAGAAGACATTCAATTTTCTTAGGCCTCTAAAACAAATAAGTTTTTAGTCGATGAAACTTGGTGAAAACTACCGACCTCTCGAACACCACATCAGAAAACCCATGCAATCTAGAGTGGTACATGCACGGATTGACCTAAAACTTTCGCTCTTAACCAATTTATACAGTGCAACCAAAAACTCCGCTTGATGTCAAACCCTTGAGTTCTTCATTGTGTGGATGTATCTCAAGATAGGCCTCGTACTTAAAAGAAAAAAAAGGAGTTACTATTTCTCTTCACCAAAGATCACACTAGGAACGAGGGGAGAGGATACATAGAAACAACCTTATAGGGTGTGAGAGGATACATAGAAACAACCTTATAGGGTTACAAATGGATTACAAATTGAAGATATTTCTCTTCACCCAAGGTCGCACTAGCGCAAGGGGACAGGGTACACATCAAAAATCTACCACACACATAAGACAAAGCACAAAATCTTGTTCTTTTTAGGTGCACCAAAAGATAAATGTGTTAAATTATTAAAGCACCAATTGAAGTGTGTAATTTGTGTGTTCTTTTTAAGCCCAAACTAAGATGTAATGTGTGGTTCAATTTTATGCATCAAACCAAAAAGTGAAAGTTATAGGGTTCAATTTTAAACACCAAAGTAAATGTGAAATGCATAAAATGAAACTAACTCTAAAGCTATTTCCAAATGAGTGTTAATAAACACTTTTTTAATTCATCATACTATAAAGGTCCATCTTTGTTAGATAAAACTAGAAAATAGACAATAGTTAGGGTTAGTCCTCAAAAAAATATGAAATTTAGATCAAAGAACTTAAGTAGACAAAGGTGTGGGAATGCATCCAATAGAGGCATAACTTTTTGGATCAATGCACGACACTGTCAAATGACAAAGGAACAGGTCTTTAACCAAGGTGTATCCCTTTAACAAAGGCACAACCTATTCCTCAAGCAGAAGTGGAAAAATACAGAACAAAAGCATGACATCCAGTACAAAGGTGTGTGCTTGTCAGAGATGAAGGAACAAACCTTTAAACAGAGGTGCAAACCTTTAACAAAGGTGTGCCTCTATAAAAAAAACAAAAGTACAACTCTGCCCTGCACTTACAAAATTTGAAAAATCTTGAAGAAAAATGATTAGTTAGGGATGTGGGGTCCCACCTGTTGATCCTAAGGCTAGTCAACCTGGTCGCACACTAGAGGTGGTTCCTCCTGATCTTTCTACTAATCATGGTGCTAATCCTATTGTTGATCTTGTTGTACCCTCTGATCCCACTGATCATGCACTTGTGCCAATCTTTGCCTCCTCAAGCGACTACCCTCACCTCTACCTCTGTGGCACAGTTGTAGGATGTGTAAAACTCAATGGCCTCCTACCTACAAACCAAGTGTCATACTCCCTAGTGGCGCCAACATCTGCAGGTCCTTTGACATAATCCCAAGGATGTGGAGTGAGTTGACAAAAACATGCTAATGTTGCATTCCTATTAGGCATTTTTCCCCACCATCTCTGCTCTCGATGAGTCCATGTAAACGTAGCCCTATCCTCGAGAGGGGAAACTTGGCCAAAAATTGTAAACCAGAATTATGGGATCACCCATTGGCATCTTTTAATATATTAAACTTTTGGTTTATATTTTATTTACTTTTTGACTTTATTTTCATTTGCCAATTTTTATTGATTTACGATGGAGCCTTGGTCACAAGGGGTCTTTAGGGCTTCTGCCCAGCATGACCAAACCTCAAAGAAACACAAATCTCCATGTCCCAAATTTAGAATCAACTCCATCTGCACCTTTTGCACCAGGCCCACAAATGATAACATTTGCCTGACACTTTGTTTTGCTGGTTCATTTTATATTGATTTCATGCGATTATGATA
This sequence comes from Sequoia sempervirens, assembly GCA_007258455.2. Classification (NCBI taxonomy): domain Eukaryota; kingdom Viridiplantae; phylum Streptophyta; class Pinopsida; order Cupressales; family Cupressaceae; genus Sequoia; species Sequoia sempervirens. The sequence goes on along the minus strand of VDFB02027270.1, from coordinate 12,578 downwards.
TTTGCACTTTATTTCAGTTCCAGATCATTTTTTAATCAACTGTTGCTTCACACATTCTAGGGTTGTGCCAGTTTGAGAGTTTTCTAATGTTCCTTGGCATCATGTCTATTGTTGTTTTATCATGATTCTAACTTGAGTCCTTGATTGATTCTAATATGGTTTCTAGCATCATAATCATCTTTCCTTTGCTTTCCAAATTAAGGATTTCAGTGTTACTCCACAAGTGTGCTTCCAGTGCTTCTTTGCAGAAGGTTATCTCATTACGGGGGGGGCTATATGGTATCTCTTTTCATCCTTTGTGTGGATGGAGATTGATTGGATTTGTGATGAATCTTTTCATTGAAAGGGGGTTGAATGGTCTCTTCTTCGTCTCTCTTATGGGGGGTATTTTAACTTCAATGGGGTTTTTTCCTCTCATTTTTCATGGAGAGCATTATTTTATTTATCTCTCTTTTGGGGAGAAGTTTTATCCCACTAGGTTTTCTCATTTTCTCCATTTGTGGAGATTGTATTTACATATGTACATGGGTACCTAACAAAGCCTCATAGCTGGGACCCATCTTTGTGTCATTTGCATAAATATTCCCCAAGTTGTACTTAAGGGGGGGGGTGTTGGTGTAAATAGGTGTTTTACCTATCTATGTTAGGTATTTACATTGTTAAGTCCAATTAGGTCCTAGGAAGGAATCTTTCTAATTAAGCATTAGTTGTCACTTATCTTATCAAGTTGGCATTTATTTAATGCTTGTGTCTTAGGTTGTTATGAGTTAGTTGTCTCATGTGATAGGATTAAGACACTTGTCATGATCTTTTCTAATTCTATTCCTAACCTTGCATGTATAAGCAAGGAATCATATGTACATTGCCATATTTAGTTCTGCTATTTGGTATTCTTGCATCCTTAAGCATAGCATGATATTTTTGCTATCTCTCTTGTGGAAGTTATTTTGTCTTGCAGGTGATCCCGGGGTGTTGGAGAGTTCACCATAAAATCCTATAGTATTAATGGTCTAGTTTCTAAAAAATAATGTTTTTAATATGTAAAAACTCTTAAAATCCACTTTCCTTATCCTTTAAGTTGTCAAACAAATTTGATTTAAGTTAAAAAGTTACAAAAACTAGATTACATGAACCTTATTTTGTAACTTAATTAAACTTGTAAGTGTATTAAATGTCCCAATTTTTTTTATTAAGACTAAAGAGATAATGCCCTGCTCAGAAGTGGAAGTGCAATGCCCTACGACACAAACACCACAAGTTGCTATGCAGGCATAGCTAGTCAAGATAGTGACACTGCAATGCTACGCGTAGGTGTTGATAGATAGTGAAAAAGTGTTATTTATTGATACATAAGTGCATCTATGCTCTATGTAGGCGCAATTACACAGTGGAAAAAAATTGTGAGATTAAATTATCATAACAAATGGAAAATTTTATTTTAACCTTAAAATATTATTAAAGATCCGAAAGAAAATGACAAAATGTAGCTTGTATTTTAACCTTAAGATATATATATAATTTATAAAAAGAGGGGTAAAAATTTATTGAAGAAAATAATCAGTACAAAGCACAAGGCCCCAAGTTGTCCAAAAGACAACATCCAAACAAAAAATAGTCCATAGAGGAACCCAATAGAGAAACTAGTTACATATTTTGATCCTCCATGATTAACTTGTCAAGGGCCATAAATTGTTTTGAGGACAAGAATCCCCAATCACTCACATCCCATCTCTCCAAATACTCAGAGGCCCACTTTTCTAGAAGATCAACCACTCTATTCCACTCTCTAGGAACATGAAAAAAGGAAATAGATTCTAAAGAACAACATAGTTTCACAATCTACCTCACCACTACAGCTAGGTGCCAACTTGCTCCATCTAGCGACTGCTTGTTTAGCATGTCAACCACAATATGTGAATTGGATTAAGAGATAATCCTCCTCCATCCTAGGGAACAACCATGCTCAACAACATGGAGAGTTGTAAGAGCCTCCATAAGGTTGTTAGAATGTTGCCCCTGATAAATAAAAAAGAAGATCACCACACATTCATCACTATCTTTGCTAATACCACCAATCCCCGCATGTTCAGGATTCCCCCTAGAAGAGCCATCTGTATTAATCTTAAAAATCCCATGAGAGGAAGCCACCGACCCTCCTAATGAATCCTCAACTTGATCTGTTGAGGAGCCCTATCCACTGAGTACCCAAATCCTCCAACCTTCAAATCCAAATTCCTTACAAAATAAACATCACAAGGATCCATCACAACCGAAAGATCACATTTTGCAGAAATAGTCTCATGTATCCTACCCAAAATATCTCACCATAAATGACCTACCACCAAATTCACACCTTGAAATATCCTCTAATTCCTTTCTAACCAGAGATTCCAGATAATAGAAGTAGGGCTAATGCTCCAAAAAATCTAAAGAAAAGTTGTCTTAGCATTGGGTTGACCCAAACTCTCCCAAAGTTCAACCAAAGAAGTGGCATGGGAACAAGCATGATTCCACATTGACCATTAGAGGTGTTAGATCTCTCTAGAGTAAGGACACTGAAAGAATAAATGTGAGACACTTTTCTCATTATTGGAACAAAGAACACATATAGAAGGATGTTGGAAGCCTCTCTTGTGTAGGTTCTCCTAGGTAAGGCATCTATTTTGGGCCACCAACCATAAGAAGAAATTACACTTGGTCCAATAAAAATGATTCCAAACCTGCTTCCACCATGGAACCCCAATCCTCCCATACAATTTCCTATCCAATTCCAAGTATCCTAAGTCAACGGTGAATTTTCCCTTTGGGTCAAGGCCCCAAACCAAAGTATCTCTCCCCTTAAGGGAACTACACATTATTCCCAACAAAATCACAGCTATCTCTTGAAGCTCTCCCTTAATGCCTCCCATTGGCCACTCTTGTGGCCTCTTCCAATGAGACACCTCCACCTACCCCAACACTTGAACCATTTTAAAATTATCTACTTTACACCACCCAAAAAACACTAAACTATCATAAAGAGACTGGAAATGGGGATAAGCAAAGATGAATTCTCTTAACTAAATCTTCACTTAAATTCATGAAGTTTCCACAGTCCATAATAATATTGTGAAAAGATTTTTGGATTAAAACTATGTGTCAATTTGTACATCAATGTTCTAGACCATACTTCATGATACATCATCAGGATGCAATGCAGAAAGAGAGAAGAGGGTGAAAATGGATGCATTTGCATTACATCCTGATGAAGGATCATGGAGTATGATCTGAAACGTTGATGTAAAAATTGGCACACAGTTTTAATCTAGAAATATTTTCACAATAAATCTTCACTTTCAGGCACTTATAGCAGCTAGACCGTGAGGAATTTGAAGATGATGCAAACTAGTGATTTGTGACATTTTTTCTGTAGATTCTAAATATTTTTTTTTCAAAAAATTTGTAATCAGATTGCACTTCTTTTTCCATCTCCTTCGAAAAATAGATTTTAATAGTAAACACCATTTTTAAAGAGTGACATTATTGGCTAACACATAACTTTTTTCTATGAAGGATAAAATTATAATTTTTTCGAATTTAGATTCATAACTATGATATCTAGTGCACGGAATTAGTTTCATAGCATTTCATTGAATATTTTTGTCTTAATTAAGTTTCAAATTCAAACCAGTTATAATTTAGACATGATTTACTGGCTAAAACATAACTTTTTTTATATGTATCAAAATTCAATTTTATGTTTTTTGTTGGATCAAGGACATCAATATCTAGTGCATAGATTTTTTTTAGATTTTTTTTTGATAATTTGCTATTTTTCCACATGTGAAGTATAGTGATGGGAAAGGTCATTGATGTCACAACTTGCATCATTTAATTAATTTTTTTATCGAACCAGGTGTGTCTCAGAGCAATATGCGATAAGGATAGTTGTCACGGATTCTTTTGGGGGGGTTTGCACTGTAAACAATGACTTCAGGTATTGTTTTTCCTACTTCAGGAGCTTTCAAGAGCTCTCAAGAGCTGTTCAGGAGCTTTCAGGAGCTAAACTGTAGCAACTGATTCCTAAGATTTAAATTTATTTTAGCTTCTAATTTAAAATCCTGCTGACTTAATTCTAACTTTATTGACTTCGATTTAGACCAATTCATGGAGACAATTAATGATTACTTTAATTCCTAATCTAAAACATGGAATTCAAATTAATTCTATTTTTCTTCAAAAGAAATCCATAGCTTAATTGTTGGAAAGTAAACACTAATTTAAGAGAAGGAATGAATTGCAAGAAAATGATGATTATTCTATAAAGCATAAAGAATAATCTCCATGAACAGATTTTGAATAGACTTCAACTCCATCTTTCCATAAATTCCTAACATTGCTTTAATGAAACTCAGCAAACAAACATCAAGTTTAATTGATTCGAATAGCATCTAAATCTAATTTATCTAAGAAACATGTTAACGATTCTAATGGTTCAATTCAACACTTCTAATAAATAAATCTAACCATTCTAACAATTCAATCTTAACCATAATAAACTAAAACTTTGAAACGTAATTGTAAATAGAAGTAATTATCCAATTTTAACATTTACCAAGGTAGAAGATGATTTCAACGATTGAACAATTCAAAATCAATTTCTACTACAGATTTAATATTAGTGAATCAGAAAATAATAGCACTTAACAAAAATACCATAAGATCGTTCCAAAGGTTGAGCGGGCCCTACTCTTCCTTAGGTAAGATCCTTTAACATAGTGAATTGATTAACTTCTTGCTTCCCTTCTCATTGATCAAACGTAGAACATAGAACAAAGTATTGCTTGTGATTACAAAAATTTTGATTGCAAATTATCTAACTCCTAACTAAAACCAAAATATGGATATTTATAAAATATCCTTATTAGCTTCTAACATGGCGTTAACTGCCAAAACTTAAGGCGACCAACTACAGATTACAAAATGAAACTAAAAATAGAACTAAAGTGGACTGAGGACTATGCCAGATTGGCGCTGGAAGTAAAATTTCCTCAACCGACTATAAAGAAGTCAATTCAAACTTTGAGTGACTCATCATCCAGCAGGGCCCATCTATGGCGTAGTCATTCCTCATGATTAAACAAAGAGTTTAACCATTTCATCAACCCTTAAGATACCTTGTTAAAAACCCTTAAGAAAAGGACAACAATCATGGTAATAAAGATCAATGCAGCATAATTATCTCATCCAAAGTCATCATAAAGCAACGCATTTAACATAAGTTATTACTTCCAAAATATACGCTAATTTAGTTAAACATAAAGTAAAATAGGAAAATATGTTAATCTATTGTCTACTGCCAGTCATGTCAATTAACAATAACAACAAGTCTTTTTAAACATAAAAATCCTTAAATGAAATTATTTTATATCTCCCATCAAATAGAGAGCTTGATTTTCGGTGAAAAACCTACATTCAGAAGAAATAAAAAATAAATATAATAATCAAATTAAATTGATTTAAAATTATACTTTTGGGGAAGCTTATAATAAGGACTACATACTTACAAAAAAAAAAAAAATGAATTCATTTGATCCCCCAAAAGGTAAATCAAAAGTGGTTTTTTATCAGCATTTTGATAGGTGTAAAGAAGACTTCGTTATAGGTATGGTTTTAAACTAGCGGGGTTCTATCCAAGGGGGTTTGATCTAAGGTGGTTTGATCAAACCCTCTTCAACTAGAATCCTTTAAATGGAACTTTTCAAGGCTTAAATCATTATATTTTCTAAAAATATGTGATTTCAGCAAAAATCAGGATCTCCTAGAAAGTGTAAACCATTATTATGGGATCAGCCCAATATTAATTGATTTGGTACTAGCAATGAGTGGATTTGATGGGTTGTATAGGTGACTACCGAATTACACAAATGAAGTTGCAGATGATGTTTAAGAAGGAATAGACCCAGAATATGCCATAGGAATATTCCAAATTTTCTGTTGATTGTGCATAGAGGACGTTGTAGACCGTGATTGTACAACCAAGTACGGATATGTATGGCTGACTAAAAAAAAATTGTCTAAGGCCCCAATGAAAAGTATTAGATTTTGATGATTTGGTAGTCAATCCTTAGGTTCTTGGGCCTCCCAGCCACAATGGTGAGATCAGTTTTCACCCAAACTACTCTGAAAAAATTAGCTACCCCCCATATCTGGCAACTAAAACCCTTGTTCAAACCCTTGCAGATTTGATGAAATATGCCAAATTTTAATAAAATGAAAGCAAAACTTAACTTTCTCTGATGCCCTAGATTCAATGGTGAGGTTCTTAAGACCCCAACTCACAACTAGCAAAAAATTCACACCAAGATTGGTCCCTCAGATCTAGGAAGAAGTCTACAGCATTGAAGCTCAGATACCATGTAAGAGTTTATGGTGAGCTCCTCAACACCCCAGGATCACATGAAAGACAAAATAACTTCCACAAGAGAGATGGAAAAAATATCTTGCTATGATTAAGGATGCAAGAATGATAAAATAGCAGCCAAACTGAATATGACAATGTACATGTGTTGCCTTGCTTATAGAGGCAAGGTGAGGAATATGATTAGACAATATCATGGAAAGTGTCCTAATCTTATCACATGAGAAAACTAACTCATAACAACCTAGGACACAAGCATTAAATAAATTCCAACTAGATAAGATAAGTGACAACTAATGCTTAACTAGAAAGATTCCTTCCTAGGACCTAAGTTGACTTAACAATGTAAATAGGACCTAGATAGGTAAAACACCTATTTAAACCAACAAATACAATATGTTTTGTTAAGTTTTTATCAATCAATAGTTGTTTTTTTTGCTAATAGTACTTATAGGTTTTTATCTATTGTATAATCATATCTGCACATAGTGAAGTTACGCCTTTGTGCAGACAATTTGTGTCTTTGTTTCGTGCTTTTGCATAAACTTTTGACACCTTCGCAAAGACTTATGATGCTTTCAAGGTGGTTTTTGGTGCTTCTATTCTACAGAATTGCACCTTTGATAGGTATAATTTCTAAACTCTATGTTATGTGCTTAGGATAGTGATTGTTATGCTTTTGTTCAGACTTTTTGCACCTTTATTTGATAAAGACACGCCTTTGTTACAATTTGAAATTTTTTATTATTTTCTTTGATTTTTTCTAACCTTTTCAACTAACAAGAGGTGTAGCTAATTAAGCATGTCCAAGACTTAATTTTTGAAACCACTAACTTGTTTTTTTGCATATTTGTGGGTCCAAGATTTTGATTTCTCACTAAATTAAGAACTAAATTTAAAGAATGGGTAAATTAATCTTGTTTGCCTTGTTTGGATGGTTGCATAGATGTATTCTCTCCCTTGCACTTAGAGTGATCTTAGGGATCAAAAATCTTGCATCTCCTCATTTCTTGTTTTAGATTACAACCTAGGACTTGCAAGTTGATTGGTGTATTCTCTCCCCTTGCACCTAGTGTGATCTTGAGGTTCAAAAACACCTAGAAAATTTTCATCCCTTTAGGAGGCATGCTTAGGGATTTCATCACCCTAAGGGATGACCTCAATCATTTTTTATCGGAGGGGTATATAAATGGGGGAGAATGAAAGTTGTACCCCAATCTAGTCATGTCATTTCTAGCAAGGCCTTGATATCCGGGTGATTCTAGTACAAGAGGTGCAGGGTTGGTTCAAGCTTTCCCACTGAAACTTCTCGATCCACTCTTGTGACATACTAGTGTTCATTATTATGCCTTGCATACCCTTGAGGTATTTGTAGGACGCCCTAGAGAACTTCTAAAGCCTAGGTTGAGATCATTTGGTTGTAGCTTAGTGTGGTGCAGGGTATAATTGATCATGCCCAAAGTTACTCACCATGTATGACCTTAAATGTTGACGTGACATAAATTCCTTGGTTGGGCCTTGTCCTTCTAAGGTAAGGGGTGTAAAGGTGGTACATGAACTTTGCATACCCTAGGTCACCCATTCAATTGGAAGTATTAGCCTTTTCTAGTGGGTCCATATTAAGTCTATAATCCCACTTGAATAATTTTTAGGCTTTTGATAATGCGCTTGGCGTGTCTTCATGTGCTAAACCAATGATAATCCACTCACCTTTAATAGCTGAAAATAGTCCTTTTACCTTGAAAATGTCAAGTTAATTGTCCAATGTTTTTCCTTGTTTGAACATATCTCTTTCCAACTATAGACTATAGAACCGTTCCTCCATCCTATCTAGTTGTTCTTGCACTCTGTAAAGTTGTGATTGCGCTCTATCCAACTGCACCTGAAAAACCACACTTGCACTTTGTAAATTTACACCTATGCTTTGCATAACTACACCTACACTCTAATAAATAGTGCTTTGACAAACTATCACTATTAAATGGTTCATGTGCTCTGTAAAGCTACACCTATCTGTCAAACTATGCTTGTGAATTGTAAAACTGTGCCTAATTTTATCCTAGAAAATAGAAAAACATCCAACAGTACCCAACAAATATCCTTGATCAGAAGCTTATATTTTTCAATTCTATAGTTTGTCCATAGGCCTATCTCCTCTATTACCACTATCATTCCCCCATACAAATTATCCTTCACATCACTTGGACTTACCAATTGATCCTCATTTCGTATCTATCATATCATCCTAGCTAGTCTCCTTCATTTTAATCTCTCATTCTAAACATCCCAATCATTCCATCTTAATCATCCCACATCTTCATCCTTACAAATCAAAATTTAGATCTAGATCCTTACATATCATCCTCTAACTTAGGTTTTCCTTAAGAACTTTCCTATCTTAAGTAGCATTTTTAGTTAGCCCATCATTTTTTATTATTTAGCTTAAGTATTTGGCTCCCTTGAGTTATTTTTTTTTTAAATCACCTATCCAATCTTGCTTAGGAACTTTTCTATCCTAGAAGTGAAGCAAGGGATACATCTAAAGACAATCATTTTTGTCTCCAAAATTATCTAGGTCTTGTAGCACGATTACAGGATTTGATTCTATATCCATATTAGTATCTGCATCCATATCTATCGAATTATCAGTGTTTGTCAGGTGTCCATGTCGTTTTAAATGCAGTCCTGATCCACGGCTGGGTCCAGGTTGTGTCTTCGTGTCCGTCTTTGAATTCTGGCATGAGTTATTGCGTCGCTGATCTGAGTAATAACATCATCCCCGTCCTGATCCGGCTGGGGTCCGTCGTCTGATCTGGCTGCGGATAGGTTATTTCGTCGTCCGGTCTGATCTCTGGGTCGGTTGATTTAAATTCTATTCCGGGAGTTGGAAATTAATCATCACCCTATCCTAAGGCGATCTCTCACGCAAAGAGATCTCTCCGCTTTGCAGAAATTGCTGCACTCCACTGGAGCACAAAGCTAAAAATGGATTCTGGGGAATATTGTCGTTGAGGATTTCACGCAATCAACCTACATCTCCCCATGATGAAGAAACATAAAGCGTATAGATCAGCCACTGTCACCCTGGAGTTGCTTGATCCTTTTCTCAAGATCCCCATAACCAAGAAATGATGCAAAGAATATATGATCTTGACAAGGATTCCATCTTATTAGACCTTTTATCAAAAGGAGATAAACTCCCATCCAACTTTGATATGTCACAAATTAGAAGGCAGGATTCTCCTAATAATCCATCATCATCTAACCACTCTTTGAATTATATTTTGGGGTCACAACCTAACCCTAACCATCTCCTTTACACAACCACATCTCAACCAATGTTTTCCCAACTTCTTTTATCCTCTTCTCAACTAAGACTCAATATTCCTACCAATACCACATACACATCTACTCACCCTACCATACCTACCCAACCCCTCACTACATCAATCAATGTTAATTATATTCAACCTCAAGTATCTCACACATCCACATACTTACACACTAATCAATATATCAAAAAAAATTCTCAACCTCCAAATCTTTCCAACATAAACCACCCTTCAACACCCCTATACTGACCCCAAAATAATCACCAATACATGAACAACCCACCATCTACCAACATTGACCTTGCCCAAGAATTACAAAATATGAATAATATGGTTCAAGGACTTCAAATTGGTCAACCTAAGAAGACTTTTAGTTTTGAGGACATATGTTCTTACCCTTTTGACAAATCCATATTGTTCATACCCTTCCCTAATAACTATGAAGTTCCCAAATTTGATAAATATCAAGGAAAGGGTGATCCAGTTGAACATATCAAATATTTTTATCTAAAATTTTAAGAGGTCACCTATAGCAAGGTCTATCTTATGAGATTATTCCCTAAAAGTCTTGGGGGACAAGCCTTAGAATGCTTCACACACCTTCCTCATGGTTCAATAACATCCTTTTCAGACTTAGCCAAAAGATTTGTACCACATTTTTCATATAACATTGAATAATAAGTCACATTAGTTAAATTATGTAACACCAAAAAAAAAGTTGGGGAAATTTTTGCCACCTTCCTTCAATGATGGAGACAACTAGCAAGTTTATTCCCCTCACATATGCTCGGAAAACAAATAGTTAATATCTTTGTTGAAAACTTAAACATGGACATAGGTCTTCACCTACAATTACAATGTGTTAATACTTTTGATGAAATGATTGAGAAGGGGCTAACCATTGAAAAATATTTAATTGATAAAGGGGTAATTAAGATTTATAAGGACCAAAAAGACAACTACCAACCCAATGATAAATCTATTTATTGGTCTAAAAATAAAAACATTGTGAATGATGTGGTAACCAACAAAAAACATGTGCAAAACATTCAACCCACCTCCTCCAAAGATCAACACACATCACAACAACAAAATTTATCCAACACTATCACCATTCCCCAAGGAAAACCTAGACAGAATAATGGGCAAGCACAATTACACCCCTTTGGGTGAACCAATTGAAGTCATATTTCATAAACTTTCCCAAGAAAATCTTATAAAATTTCCTATGACCAAACCTTTTGATGAAATCCAACCTAAGCCCACATGGTACAAAGATAACAAATATTATGAATACCATAGGATTAAAGTTCATAATACATCTAAATGTATAAAATTAAAAAATCATATACAAGATTTTATTGATAGAGGAGAGATAAATGTTGAAGGTAAAAACCATTACTCTCCTAATGAACAACTAGACATATATACACAACTCTTCCCACCACATAATGAAGGGAAAACTTTATGATCCTATAATGCAATATCATTCAGATACACTAAAATTATTCAAACACCATCTCATGAATCTCAACAGACTGCGAATGTGTGTTGTGTTTCTATGTCACTATATGAGGCATCTATGTGTCTGCCACTCATAGAAATTGGTGACCATAAAAGGGCATCCATATATCATCACTTCCAAGAAACAATAAACAATGTGACATCTTGGACATCGTATTGAAAAAGCTTCAACCCATTATTTCCTCTTTCTAGGTTTCCTTCTTTTGTCCACATTCATGTGAATTCCTAAGAAAGAAATCTTCCAAATTCTGACATTACTTGCAATCAATTTCAAGCCATAGTTGGACATATTTCCTTCATACACCACCTCACTTTCATAGATAAAGATTTACATACTAATGTGCCACATAATAAACCCCTCCACATTGAAGTAATTATTCACAAACATACCATTAAAAGGGTCCTAATAGATGGTGGATCTAGCCTTAACCTAAGCACTCTCAAGTTAATAAAGCAATTGGGTTACTCTGAAGATATCATTGATCCTCAAAAGAAGATAACTATTAAATCTTATGATGATGTTGAAAGAGAATCTGAGGGTACCATTAAATTACCTAGCCAAGTTGGACTAGCTACCATGGAAACTACATGTCAAATCTTGGATCTTGATCTTCCTTATAATATCCTCCTTGGTCAACCCTAGATACAAGCTATGCAAGTCGTCCCCTCCACATACCATCAATACCTAAAATTTTCATACAATGATAGTGAAGTTACAATACCAATTGGCCTATAACCTTCTATTACTACAAAGTGTTGGAAGGAAAATATAATTGTTCTCATCATTGTCTAATCAATGATGTTGCTTCCACTTCTTTCTCTTACATCAATCCATCCAAATTAAACCCACCCCTAAGATCAAGATCAACGTTACTAACAAAGGATGTGGAGAGTGTGGACTACATAACTCTTTCTATGTAGGAAAACTCCCCCTTTCAACAAGATCCCATGGTCAACCCAAGGTGCTAAAAATGGAATCTAAATAAAATTTCAAAAGCTATAATAAATGGGGACTTCTAGATAAATAATATCTTACCGAAGACATCTCATCATGGTTGTATAAAGAAGACAAATCGCCACCTCTCCTAGAATTCGGCGAGTATCCAAAATGAGATGACTTATACAAGCATATGGGTTACAAAGGTAAAGGATTGGGGGCACACAAATAAGGCATAATGGAACCAATTTAGTTGCAATGAAACAAAAACACCATGGACTTGGGTATGAATCCATTGAAATGATACTCAAAGAACCTAAATATGCTCACAATAAAGATGGTAAGAACTTAACTGATGATAAAATCCCTCAAGAGGGGCCTATCG
>VDFB02027269.1:0-34787 GCA_007258455.2 Sequoia sempervirens | reverse complement strand
GGTTATGTTGCCGAAATCTCTCCTGATATAATGTCTTGATTGATCTTCCATTGTTAATCTGCATTGTATACTATGTGAGAAGTATTGTAACAATGTGAAGGTTGTAATGGACTGAGAGGTTGATCAAGGAAATGAAAAAAAGGAGAGGGAAATAGGACAAGGTTGCTGCCAGTTTGTCTCCAGAATGAAACATGATGTAATCTCTGTAAAGGCTTAGTGCTTGAGTTGTATTTGTAACTGTTTTGTTGCATGAATAATACAATGGTGATCTGGGCTTTTGGAGTGTGGGGTTTTTTACTTGAAAGGGTTTTCCCCACGTAAATCTATGTGTTCTAATCTCTTGTTCCATCTTTCATGTTTATTGGTTTTGTTTGTTGAATCTGTTTATGCAAGTTGTTGAAACTCATTTTACATGTGCTTCCCTCAGAAGGATTAATGTGGGAAATGAATTGTGTTTGATTTCACTTTGTGACATAGTTGTAAGTGTTTTTGAGGCAATCTAATTGAAATTAAAGTTACCGAAGGCACTACAAATCTTGGATGCTTTTCTGAGATGATCAAAATTTCCCAACAAGTGCTATCAAAGCCTTATTTTGGTTGTTGGTTCTAGATATTTCTCATGTGAAGATTTCTTAGTCTGTCAAGCTTGAGGAAATCTGGAGGAATCAGCTGATGTATTGATCCTTTGATGAGTGGAAGTCTTGTGGTATTCAGAGACAACATGCAGCTTAAAGGATGGTGAAGATGGAGACAATGGAGTTGGTTATGTTGAATTGTTGTGGTCTGTGTCTCCTAGTTGGCAGTGGTAGAACCTCGATGTATGAGGTGGTTTTATTTGCTCCATGGCTGTGTAGCAGTAAAGCTTTCATATTGGGTGTCTATGTGAGACGCTCCCTGGTAATATGGAAAGGCGTGGGTTGTTTCTTAGCCATGGAAGAGAGTGCTTATGTTGGGTGACATTTCCTGGTGTTGGAAGGCATTGTTTCTTAACCTCGAATACATAAAGGCTATGGAGTTGATCATTAGATGATTTGAAAACTTTTGAATAGCCTAGCTCTCTCGAATGCATGTGCATGCTTGTGGTTTTGGAATTGGTCTAGAATGGGCCTGGAGTTCCTGTACTTGTTCCTTTTATGGATACCTTGAGCTTCCATGGTTCAAATTCATGTTCTTTGGTTTTGAAGGTTTTTCATGGATTTTCCTAAAAAAATTATGGTGATGCATATTCATGTTAGTCCATTGTTTTGGTTAACCATAATGGTTGTGCGTAGACTCTTGAGTCATCGAGATGTGCAGTGGATATGGATGTGAATGGGTGTTTTATAAACACGGTGGTTTTGCAGGTTTTGCACCGTCAAGAAAAACTTGTGGTTTTGTGGAGCTACTAGTAAAACTATTTTCTAGACCCTTGCTATTTGGGGTGTTGCTAGATGAGATAGTTGTAGTTTTGCATGTAAGTGTTGCTTGTTGGATTCCTAGACTATGGTGCTTGGTGTGGACATGTTTGAAAAATCGGATATGTACTTGATCTAGTGTTTTGAGTCAGGGTGTCTACATGTTTATTCTCTTGTGAGACCTCATATTGTGCAAGACATTGATGTGGTAGTGAGTCTTCATGTTTCATTAATTGGATATCCGAGTTGTGCAATGATGTGGGTTGTCTTTACCTACTTGATTGTTAAGAGAACTCAGATGTGGGTTGTCTATATCCACACTATTTGATTAAGTGTTCATGCAGACTTGATAGTTGGCCTAGTTTGTGGTCACTTGTCCATTGGTGTGACTATTTTGAGGTAAGAGGATGGATGATAAGTGACTTCCTGGATATTCGATTATGGAGTCCTCTAGCATGGTGAATCTCCTTACTTATGAGATCTTGGTTTCACTTGGGATAATTAGCAGTACAACTATGTGTTTGTGGACTTGGAAGTTCTTTTATGTTTTGGAGATTGATGGTCATGATGCTTGAAAAGCTCGGTATTACTGTTTAGTGGGAGCTTTAGCAATGACTGGAAATTCATCACTATGTGGTGAATAATCTTCTTTAGTGATGCAGATGTTTCTAGGAGGAACTCTTTGATCCTATTGCTGCAGAAGGGTTCTTTCACATTTTGCAGGGACACTGTTTGAGGATGTGCAACATCTTGGAACCATGGAGGACGTTGGAGTCCTTGGCTAAGGTGTTGGTGGTGCTTGACAAGTGGTGTTGGTTTGGAGTTTGTTTGCTTGATGTCATGTTATACTCTTGATTGCGCATTAGAGTTTTTGGCATGAGGCATTGCTCTTGAGACCATGGTAAAGTCACTTGGAGTGCGGTATCTCCTAAGGGGGATGTGTAGATCATGGTGTCATGATAAGTTCCTATTTCAGATGTTTGGAGCTTTGACAATGGTCGTGTTTTGAGTACATTGGTCATATGCTTGAGAACTTCATGTTAGTGTAGTAATGCAGTTTGGAGTTTAGCATGGGATGATTGTTTGCAGGTGCTCATGGATACATGGAGAATAAGGTGAAGTTGTAATTCTCTTGAGATGAGAAAGGTGTTGATTTTAGCATAAAGTCCAAGTAGCCTACACCTTGGTTGAACACAAGTTCAACATAGATCAATGAGGAGATTGCTCTTGGACGAGTCATGGTGGCTTGTATATCTTGGAGGAGCATTTTCTTTTCCCACTCTTGGTTTGCTCGACAATGAAGTCTAATTTGAGAGGTATTTTCCCTTTGTATCTTTCAGACGTGTTTTATGGTTTCTTTCATGATATGGGTCTTGAACTAATGTTTAATGGTTCCGGACGATTCATAGTGGAAGATGGACAACATGGTTACCTCCTTGTTTATGATATCTTCTATTGATAAAAATAGTTAGGAGATGCTTTATGGGTTTGTTTTCCTGAGATGGGAAATGGAGTGGTTTGATCTTCTTTGAGAGGCTTACATCCATATGTTGTGTTTGATCTTGGAGATTGAACGGTTGGGTGTTGCTATGCTATTCTCTTTGGGAAGTTTTTGAAGATCATACTTGTCACAGTTGGCTTTTAGAGGTGTACGTAGGAGTATGTTCTACAGGTACATGATGTTTTAGTGTTTCTCTCTTTGGTCTTAGTTATCTCCTTGAAGGTTTGTTTTCATATCGCATAGGTTTGAGATTTGGTTGGAGTTGGCGTTTTTCACTCAAGGTCTTGGGTGATAACTTGAAGGTCCTTTATCTCTTTTTTGTGTTGGGTGTGAAGAACTTGGGAGAGTTGTGAAGATTGGTGGTGAGAATTGTTCTTGCAAGTTATTAATTTGCAAGTTATACATATCATTGTGGATGTTTCCTTGGTACTACATGGTTACACTTTCTATGTGCTATCATTGGTAGACTTGTTATGCTTTCAATACTGTAGTCTTGGCATTTCTCATGCACTGTGAGTTCCTAAAAGTGTTTGTTCTTTATCGACTTGTATACATGTGGAGCTTCCATAAGTACATGGGTTGGTTATGCTAGTGGCATAAGTTTACTAATGTTCGATACCTTTAAGGTATCGGTGATTGGATGATCTAGCACTTGTTGTGGGTGCTATTTTCAGTCACGTGGGTTTATCAGTTGGATAGAAGCAATCAGTTTGATTGTTGTTCTAGCTGATGTTTTTATCTTGTTTTTCAGAGTGCTGGCAGTTTCTTGTTGTTTATATCACTGGGATCCTTTGCTTGTGTTCATTGGACTGGTGCATTTTCACCTTGGCTTGTACCCTTCTTCCATAGGTGGCATGTTGGAGGATGACAGGGATTGTTGCATGAACGGAGGACATCTTAGATGTTGTTGTAGAAGTCTTGATGGAGCATGAGAGCATGTTTGAGATCTATGTGGTTTCATGGAAGACTGTGATTGGTTGCAATGTTGGACAGTTAGTTGTAGTTGGATACTTGATTTTGTTGCAAATTGTCTAGTAGACTATTATCTATGGAAACTTGTTGATTGGGTGTCCTGGATGCTATTGAACAAAGACTTGGATAGACTAGGGTCTGAACTATTGGTGACAGTGTAATCTTCGTAGTTCCTAAGTGCTCTGGAGGTGCCAACGTGATCTTCGTCAAGTGGGAGATTGTTGGAATTGTGTGCCTCAATCTCATTGGTCTAAACCTCTGAGAGAGCAATGTTGGTGTGATCGCTGAGAAGTCTGGTTGAATTCATAAGTGTTAAGTTCATGCTTGTACTGTTGTACCACTAGATGATTGTGAGAGAGGTGTGGTAGCGTCGTGATACCACCATATCGCGGGAGCCTTCTAGCAGAGGTGCGGTGGTGTAGTGTACCGCCATACGGCAAGAGCCTTGTGACTAACTAGCAGTAGCGCGGTGATACCGCCATACCGCAGAAGCCTTCTAGCAGAGGTGTGGTACTGCAGTGTATACCGCCATCCCACAGAAGCCTTTGAGTTGTAGTACAGTGTTACCACTGACCCATGGTTGTGTTGGAAACTGCTAGTGGTAGTGCGGGGTTACCCCCACCCCGCATCTATGTTGAAGACCTCCTCCAATGGTGTGGTGTAGTCACCGCCACACCACGACAGGACTTGGAGGAGCCTGCGGTGGTGCAATGTAGTCACTGCCACACCACGAGGGTGTTGTGTCTTGGCTGGACGGAGGGCGTTGACTTGGTTGACCGTCGATGTGTTTGATGTTCATTGGAGGATCGCGAATGAGTTGGAGAAGTTTGTTCGATGTCCAAGATCGGTTGACGGTTGGTCCAACAGAAGGAAAACAAATTGATCTACAGAGGAAGTTGAACTGTTTCCTATCAATTGAGAATGAATGGTATAAACATTGAACGTTCTACAATAAGAATAGAGAGAGGAAGATCTAAGCAAGGTTATGTTGCCGAAATCTCTCCTAGTAGAATGTCTTGATTGATCTTTTGTTGTTAATTTGCATTGTATACTGTGTGAGAAGTATTGTAACAGTGTGAAGGTTGTAATGGACTGAGAGGTTGATCAAGGAAATGAAAAAAAGGAGAGGGAAATAGAACAAGGTTGCTGCCAATTTGTCTCCAGAATGAAAGATGATGTAATCTTTGTAAAGGCTTAGTGCTTGAGTTGTATTTGTAACTGTTTTGTTGCATGAATAATACAATGGTGAACTGGGCTTTTGGAGTGTGGGGTTTCTTACTTGAAAGGGTTTTCCCCACATAAATTTGTGTTCTAATCTCTTGTTCCATCTTTCATGTGTATTGGTTTTGTTTGTTGAATCTGTTTATGCAAGTTGTTGAAACTCATTTTACATGTGCTTCCCTCAGAAGGATTAATATGGGAAATGAACTATTTGATTCTGCTTTATGACATAGTTGTACATGTTTTTGAGGCAATCTAATTGAAATTAAAGTTACTGAAGGCACTACAGATCTTGGATGCTTTTCTAAGATCAAAATTTGCCAACAGATTTAAGGGTTTCTAGGCAATTCTCTGTAAATTTTCTCTTATTTACTCTAAACTTGATGGAAAACTTTCAAATCACTTCCAAATATTAGCTAACACTCTACACTATGCAGCCAAACTGAAATTGAAGCCCTAGCTTGTTGTACAGTTTGTACAAACTAGTGAACAACTGCAAGAAACACTAGAAAATACATAACATGGTACTTTTATTTACTAAATTGTTTCAAGAATACAATCTCCAATGCTTGGTTCACCTTTACAAGGCCTTTAAAAGATGTTTACATGAATCTCCTTGACTGCCCCATCAGTTACAACCAACCTACTTACTTGTTTTGCAAAGATGACTCTTCAACTTCCTGATTTTACAACTTCTTGCAATTTTGCAATTTTTGCAACAAAAAGACAACTTTTGTAATTTAACCTCCTAGAAACCTAATGGTGACTTGAATACATCTGAATGGGTCCACACATGACCATTTCATGATGAAAATTCAAATTTTACAATATTGACTATTGGAGGCATACAATGCACAAGGTGCTCCTGCACCAATGGTATGGCAAACCACACTCTTTATATTGTTGGAAACTCTACATTTTTTAGGTTAAATGTGATTATGAATGTTTCTACAACATTTTTAAGTTACCATATGCATTATTTGAAAATCTTTGTGAAATTTCGAATGATGACCTAAGGCAAGGTGAAATACCATTATCATTTGCTACATCTATAAAAAGTAGGATCCTTCCAATCGAGAAATAGATTGTCATTGTAGTTTTACAATTATCATTTGGAATGGCAATACTTAGCATAGTGAACTATTTGGTTGTGCAAAGTCAATTGTGGTAAGAGTTGTAAATAAGTTCATTAAGTTCCTTCATATTCAATTTTGAAGTCATGTCCAATGGCCTACTAACCAAATGACACTTGAGTATGTAAAAGAAGGTTTTCACCTCAAACAAGGATTTCCAAATTGTTGTGGGACTATAGATGTAACTCAAATTCAATTTTTCCTTCCACCTAATGAGTGTTCTTTCGACTAGTATAATCGTGATCAAAACTACAGTAAGGCATTACAAGCAATTGTTGATAGTAATATGCATTTCATGAACATTGTTACAAGGTGACTATGAAATTCATGTTTTCATAGAATGTGTGAAGGTGTGTTGGATTATTTTCCTTGATGTCAAAAGGCAAGCCAGTGGCTAAATTAATAGAGGTTAGATTGTGCCAAATTTATGGCACTATCATCGAGATACCATTGGGTAAAGAGGAGAAAATTAATTTGCAAAAATGATGGTTTATTTTCTACATGGGTTTACCCATGTCTAGCACCCTTTGGAGAGTTTAAAAATGCAAAATAAAATTAGAAAATTTTGGGATGACCCCCCATAGAGTTGGCCTATTAGTGGGTATTTAATTGCACATAAATTAATTTCCAAAGGGGCCAACCCCTCCTTGTTTTGGCGCCCACATTTGAAAGGAGTTTTAAATAAAACAAAATTCATTTAATGTTGTTTTGGCCAACCCCCCTTGGGTGGAATTGTTTGGGAAAATATAAATAGAGGTTTGAGAGAGAAGTAAAGGTAACCAATTTTGAATATTACTCTCATACGAAAGGCAAAAATAAAAAGATCTTTGAGCAGATTTACAAGAAATATGTGAGCAGATTTACAAGAAATATTTGAGCACATTTACAAGAGATTTTTAGCATCAATTTTGTGAGAAGAGAAATAAAAAAGCAAGATCATGGTGATTCTATGAGCAAAAATATTGAAGACTATATTGCAAATTTATGAGTAGATGTATTGCAGATTTGTGAGCAATTGTTAAAGCAAATTTTAATGAAGTCGTGAGCAAATTTGTAAAGGAAGTTTAGGGCATATCTAAGAGGAAGTTGCAAATAAAATTACCACATTATTCATTTTGAGGTTGGAGCCTCCTAATTGAGATCGGGAGGTTGGTGCCTCTTGTTAAAAAAGATTGGTGTCTCTTGATGGGTTGGTGCTCAATGGTGGGGATTGGTGTCTCCAATGGGTTGGAACCTACGAAATTTGTAAAAAATTTCATACAAGCAATATTTTTTCGTGGTTTTCTCCCATAAGGATTTCCACATAAAATTTTGTGTTCTTCCTATGTTCTTAATTGTTAGATCTTGCATGTATGTTATTGATATGGATGATTAAGTTTTGAAGTCATATTGTTGTGATTAATTAAGTTGTGAAAAAGAAAAGTTTGACCTATACTGATTTGCCTCCAACCCACGCCCAATGTATGTTTCATCAAGGTAGACATAGATTAAGTGGCCATCTAGTATCAATTAGCTTATTAAATGTGAGTACATTATTGGTGATGGTAGATATCCATTGTTGGCATGGTTAATTACACTTTTCAATGGATGTCTAACAACTAGTTAGAGTGAATTCAATTTTAAATTGTCACCAACACATCATAGTAGAGCATGCATTTGAAAGGCTAAAGAAAATGTGGAATCCAAATTTGGAAGTACTTCCATAAACCATTTTTTCCTATTGTATATTGCATAATATGATGTTTGACTCTGTTCAAGATAAAGATGTCTTTTCTTAGAATGGAACAAATATGCCAACCAATTAATTAGTTGATCCAATTGTGACACTTGCTTGAGAAGCATTAATGACTTTTATAAATGGTGATGTAAATAATGCAAACATGTAGAGCCATAAAAAGAAAAAGCTCGATCAAAATTAAAGGGATGTGATATATCTCAAATCAAGTTTTTTATTTTGAATTAATTTTGAAAATCTTTAGATTGTTTTTACTAAGTTTAGGTTCCTATAGAATGTTGGGATTTTAGCAACATTCATTTACAACAAACATATTATTTTTTTATTCAATTTTGTACATTATGCTTTGAATCTTTAAAGATTATGTTTTTTGACACAATTTATTCAAAACATAGTTTAGCAAGTTGCAATCATTTGTAAGCGTGTATTTGCTTCAATAGGGTAGAAGGATCCTCATTGAATATTTTGTCATGTTAAGCATTAATCTTGATTGAAACTTTACGAGTTTTATTGAAATTTGACTCCTACCTGTATAGATGATGGAGAATACCTCTTGTTTAAACCAATGCAAGATGCTCACCTTTTTATGAAAATAAGTTTTTAATGTGGCAACTGAATCCAATATATAGCAGCAGCCACCTCCTATGTTGGGAGTAATGTTTTTGTTCTAATGGATACCAATTCTTGAATAAGCTAGTACTTTTTTGATGGTTGGGCTTTTGGTACTGACTGATTATTGTCACTTGTTTTAACTTCTATTTTCATGCAATTGGGAAAGTCATTTTCTTTAACAATTTTGTGATGGTTAGAAATCTGAACTTGTAATGGAAAACTCAAAGCTATATGCACTTGATAGCTTTGATCTTCAATTTTCCTTTTATGTGAGAACTAGAAGACCTCAAGTTCATTTTTCTTTTGAATTGGAAGACCTCAAACCAATATTTTTTTTTGTTAAATAATAATAGGTAACAAGATACATTTGACAGGGTCTTGATTTACAATGAAATGTAGACAGAAAAATATCAAGGAGAAACTAAATATTTAGCACACAAGATTGATTATTGTGGGATTTTCGGTTTTCCTAATACTAGACATAATGCTTTTCAATTTGCTGCTCTTTGTCATATACAATTTGTTTTTTTGTGAAATTAAATATATTTATAAGGTGAATGTATCATTGCAATTTCAAAGTATCATGGGATTGCCAGCTTCCCAACAAAACTCGGCTAAAGTATTAAGCATTAATTAAAATTTATGAGACCACCAACTTCCATAAATTTCAGAGCTTAAACTGCACTACAAAATTCATGGGACCACCCGCTTTATGCTATTCCTAAAAACTCTCAGCAGCACCCACTGAATTTTTTTAGGAAGGCCCCATCCATGGGACCCCACCCCAATTGGGTAAAAGCTTCATAAGATTTTCAGTTGGATTTCAGCAGACATAAGAAATAAATGGGAAAAAAGGTTATGTATGTTTCATTTCATAAAACACTATCTTTACCTTTTCATCACTAATGCTCTAACACTGGAATCTAATCAATTCTCACGTCATTCTTTTTCTGCTTTTCCTGTTCAACAAATCAGTGTCAGAATTTAAGAATTTGGCAGAACAAAGCATTTATCTCCTGTATATAGATGATGAAGCGGGGCATGAAAGAGCAAAATTGTTATGTGTTTCCATACATTTAATATAGCAAGAGTATCATGAAAACCCCAAAATTTCAAAAGGTGAAAATCAAAATTTCAATTAACATACTTGAACAAAAGGCTCAAAAAGCACTTGAATTCCCTCAAAAATATCTTCCTTTGCACCTGTTGCATCAATCTGCATGTGTTAAAAAACAGATTAGACACATTAGAAAAAATTGAAGAAAAGAAGGCAAACTGAAAAAGCTTTTAGTATCCATAAAATTGTCCCTCGTGTTTGTTTGGCACGAGCAGTATACTTGAGCCCCCTTCACCATCATGACATCCGATAAGGTCACTTAAATTTACAACACAAAAGAATCTTTTTAGAGAATTCACAACAGCCAAGAGAGTTTAGTCTGGGAAAAAAATAAAAATACAGAGGAAGATAGAACCCATATTGTACTCATGATTATCAATTTATTATCTTAGGAAATTATATGATAGGAATGAAGGGAAAGGGTTATCCTATTACAGCCATCGAAAGTTATATAGGATCATGTCAATATCATTGTAAAGCCATAAGAATATCATCTCCTAAAAAAGACTATAGACTATACTGCTAAAAGTAAGAGAATCGAGTAGACTCTCACCTTATGCACCTTCGCCTTTGAGTCATAGTAGTCAACTATAGGCAGAGTTGATTCCACAAAGACTTTAAAGCGCTTTTTTATTGTCTCTATATTGTCATCAACTCGACGCTAGAAAACAATGTTAACAATAAGTAAGATGAAATAATTGCATATAGCTTTTCTGTTTATTTAAACAATGATCAAAATAATAGAACAAGGAAAAGGCTTGCATAATGTGCTAACCTGATTTCGGTTAAGGACACGGCACTCCATCTCTTCCATAGGACAATCGAAGAAAAGAATGAATTCCGGTTCGATTCCTGTCTGCAAAATATTTCCTTACTTAACATTGACAAAAACACCATATCTCCTTAGATGTAGCAAGTTTAAGCAGCTTCCAAAAAAATAGCAGTTTTAAGTTCAAAATGTGAAGGAAAAAAAAGATCCTTTTATAGTTCACAATGTTGGCTTATAGTATATGGGACTAACTTGTAGTCTCACCATGTGGGTGGGACACACCTAACTGTGACCCCTGCAGAATTTGAAATTGCCCTCTCTCCAAACATAAAAGTATGGTTCATTGGCTATTAAAAACCACTTATGCCATTTTGAATGTTGATCACTAAAAAATGAAATTTCATAAAAATTGCATACAAGGATTCCACAATGAAAGTTTGACATTAAAATATTGACCAGTCATTCAACTTTGAAAATTTGACCATATATTTTTGTTTCCATGACACCAAACCGTGGCATATATGCTTCGCATTTTATTCATAGACTAATACTTATGTTGCTTTGTATTTCATACTTATGTTCCTTTGTATTTCAGTTAAGTTAAAAAGGACCTAGAAAGCACAAATATTGCAGACTTCCACTGACAAGTGAAACCATAGTTCGCAAACTCAGACTTGAAGAGTACCCAGCAAGCCAAAAAAAATCGACTTGGAGAATACTTGGAAAAACTCAGCACCTTAAAAAACACTTAAATTTTTGAAAAAAAAGGTAAATTTTATGCAAAATATAGCTACAAAATGAATCAAATGAGTTTGGTGGGGGTTTGGAGGTAACACCCCCCAACAGGGTTGAAAGGCAGCACCCCTCGTGAGGGTATGGAGGGCAGCGCCCCCAGCAGGGTTGAGGGGCGGAGCCTCTGCCACCAAGCCCAAATGAAGACCTTTAAACCCATACAAACTTTCATGGCACACACCGTTTCATAATTTTTTAATAGGCAAAAAACAATGCTTAGAAAGCCAAAAAAACAAGTTTCAGGCGAGTTTTTGCAAGTTTCTGGCGAGTTTTTGGCAAGTTTTTACCCATGAGTTAACCTGTGAGTAACTTGCCTGGGTTTTGAAACCGCGAGTACTACGAACCATGAGTGAAACCATACCAATGAAAAGGAGATAGCCTAATAACTTGTGTTCAATTAACCAATAACTAATAATATGAAAAGCATTTTTGTTTTGGGCATTTACTAAACAACACTGATATACATCAAAATGCCAGTAAGGAATTGATGCCCATGCTAGTGAAATTGTTACATATAAAACTTGACACAAGATAAATCTGAGAGGACCAACAAAGAGAATCTTACAACATGCAGACTAGCATATGAATTTGTGGCATAGTATAAAATATAAGTACCCAACCAATGACAGCAGGCTTTTGTTAGATATAGTAAAGAATTAGTAATGATTAAATCTCCCTAGGAAAAGAAACAGCAAGATAACACAAATTCAAATGCAAACAAGATGAAAATAACAGCATTCCAATACCTGTATTCAAGGTCCAAGATGTTTTAAAACAAAAGAAATGGAATACAACATATGGACTCTAGGATGCACAAGGATGACAAGTGTCTAGAAGAGGTTGAGTTAACCCTAGTGATTTGTGGAATGACTCAGCATGTAAGAGCAGAAGTGTAAAGTGAACTTGTTTGATGAGGAATAGGTGGCACCTAACTACCAACAATCAAGGAGATGAATTAGGTAGAGGTGGCAAAGAACCCCATCAATCAAAGGAGCTGACATGTGCTCTTATTTCCTAATTCACCTAAGTAAATAAACTAAATTACCTAAGCAAACTTAATATAATGTACAGTTATATAATTACACCAATAGGTATTGTTGTAACTTCCAAACCTAGCTTCTTCACCTTAAATGGGTGTGTAGTCCTAGGTTCCTGTTGTGACGTTTTTCACACATCGCCCCATTGCAAATGGGGACCCCCTAATTTTGGCTTTGCTTTTGGTTTGTTGTTGTCTCTCTCTTGTTCTGTCTATCTTCTGGGGATGTGCCCACCTTTGAACGTAAATTGAGTTTTTGGCCAAGTCTTTAAAATTAGGGTTTGATTCCTTCACGCCAATTTGAGGTCAAGAAAGGACAATAAATTGCAAATAAAGACTAACACTGTTGTCAGTGTGCTTCCAGCAGGCTTTCAGCAAGTTTTCATCAGATTCTGAGGAACTTACTATTTTTAGTAAGTGCACAATTGCAGGCAATTCGTCAGCTATTTTGAGATTCCAACAGTCACACGGCACTCAGAGCACATCAGGCTGCTCGCGTGCAAGATTTGAGCAAAAACGGACAACTTACTATTTTTAGCAGTCCAGTTTCCGGCGCGAATTTCAGGGTGCGGATGCAAAGTTTTTCTTTGCATGTCTGCATATTCCTTCTGGGTTTTTCGAGACCTTCGCGATGATGTAACATGCAAAACGAGACGATCACTTTCAGAATTCAGCCTTCCGAGGCTATTTTTAGGGTTTGCATGTCAGGGTTTCTTTTGCATGGCGGATGATTTCTGGTGGGTTTTTCGAGAGCTTCGCGATGGTGTGACATGCAAACGAAGATAATCACTCAGTAAGGAACTTGCTATTTTTAGCAGGTGCCTCCCGGCAGCCGCTTCCCAGCAATTCAGAATCACGAGCATTCAGTCACGGTGTTAGAGTTTCAATTAGATTGTGTTCCACCTATTTCAGTTCAGGAGGTTGAGGCCGTACTTAGCAGATTTGTTGAGTTGGCAGTCAGAGAGAAGGCCAATGGGAACACACTACTGGACGAGGATCTTCTAGAAGATTGAATATGGAGCATTTATTACCATTTGCTATTTTTGGGAGTGAGTGGGAATCTTTGATTCATTTAATGTACCACTCCCTTATTCTGGCAGTTTTTAGGGTTAGGGCTGAGGTGGCACGATTCTGGCCACTCTATTGATTGTAACCCTAGCCGTCTTTTGGGACTTGGCTAGCTATAAAAGGGGGAGTCCCCCATATTTGTAAGGCATTAGAAAATTGGAATTAGATTAGACATTGGAATAGTAGACATTGAGAGAGTATTAGTAGTGTAGCATTGTAGATCATTTTGCATAATTTGGAGAAGAAAGAAAGTTTTCCCTTTGAAAACTTTTGAGGAGATTGTTGTGTAACACATTTTATGATAATAGATCTTTTCATTGATGATGGAATTCGTCTTGTCATGAAATGCTAGCAAGGTTTCTTCTTCCTTTCGTATCCAAGTAGCTTAAATTCATGCAAGTAGCTTACTTTGGTGTGTGGTGTTTTATTGAGATAGCTTCGCTTTATTCCATACCACTAGCGGCTTGTTGATGATAAGTTCGCCTGTGGTCGACCGAGATTATTTTGTAAACCCTGTGGTTTACATACTTATATGCGCTTCGATGTATGTATGTTAAATTATAACTTGAACATCTTTCGCTGTTTCCCTTGAAGATTGCACCGATTTTACTGAGGCTGTCCGACGGAGGCTAGGTGAAATCCGGTTGAAGTCTATTGAAACAAAGCTCCACATATCCTGCATTTAGAATAGAATGTTAGTTTCTTAGGCCCTAAACCCCTTTTACTTTCCGTACATTTCTGATTAGTTTTAGGAAAGGAACCACATTGCCAAATCATACGAATTTCAAAATCCTTACCCGCTGCTGCTGCAAAGTCGAACAATTGTGTAAGTCCCCTCGAAGAATACAGAAATACACATCAACCGTCTGGGTCTATTCGCATTAAAGGAACCTTGGAGTTGAACGTGCGAACTTTCTCGCAATCTTAGCGCACGGAATACTTTGATCAAGAGAGAACGGAATAGCCTTCGGACTATTTTGTTCGCTGTTTGGTATGGTCACAAAAACCCACATCCACAGAATTGGCGCTAGGAGGGCGAGCTTCGAATTGTTCCAGAGGTTGAAAAGAACCAGTATGAGCTTTGAAGTGTCAAATCAGAGATATGTTAGATCTCTCTTATGTCAAAAAATCCAAAAAAAGTGAAAAGTTGAAAAATTCAAAAAAAATCAAAAAATGGAAAATCAAAAAAGAGATTTCTCAATGGATGAGCACGTTTGTTGCTCTCGAGACAGTTTTACAGATATTGCTCAGATTCATGAAAGATTGAATGCACAGCTGTGGCCCAAGAATTTGTCTAAGATTGCTTTGCCAGGAAGATGTCGAATTCATGAGACCTCCCAGCACGAAGAAATCAGTTGCCTAACATTCCTCTCAAGGATAGAGCTTGTTCTCCAAGGGAAAATTTTCTTTTGGGATGTTCCCAAGCCAGGAGTATTGGATGTAGAACCTGATGATTATAGCCTTCCAGGAGTTGTGGATGAAGCCTTCGCAAGATTCATACTTATGATCCAAGGTCAGATGGGACTTGGCAATGATCCCTTGAAAAGTGTTTTGCTCCCTCGTTGGTGCCGGATTCACAACGCACCCCATCTAGAGTTCACTTGCACAACATGTGAACTAGCCATCGACTTCGCCAGAAGTCGCCTCGGATTACCAGCGCTACCATATGGATTATTCAAAGACAAAAGATGGATTCAATATGCCACACAAACATTTTTAGCGCCAAATGAAGAATGTACTCCAACATCACCCAACTACAAAGAGAATGAGTCACAACGGGATGACGTAATTGAGCTTAGGGAGCAAGTAGATGAAGATTGTTCCTACATCACGCTAGAACAAGAGGCTATTGGAGCAAAGATCAAAGAAGCTGTGAGATATATCCAAGGGAGAGAAACCACCCAAGGCAGCTGTCAGCCTATGGAAGTGAATGAATGTACAAGATTGCAAGTTATTGAAGATCATCAAGAACCAAGAACAGAGGACTTAGCTCAAAGTAGAGATGATGTGAAAGATTTACTTACTCGAGGAGGAGAACGTGAAGAGGGAAGCGATTTCGGTACACTTCAAGAAGGAACGCTCCTTGATGGAGAAGTTCAATCATGCATGAGTAAGATGGAAGAAATGGTAAGCAGCTTAAGGCAAGATGAGGTGTTTGATGATCAATGGGCTACCAAGATGGAGGAAAAATATGAAGGGCACTTCGCGTCAGCACTTGATCCATTATTCACAGTTATGGAAGAGTTGCTTGATGAAATTGAAACAAATGAAATACTGCTTGATAAAGAGATGGAAAGTGAAAAGCAATTCGGGTTGGGGCTTGATCCATTGCTAGAGATCCAAAAGGAGTCAGCGCATGAAGTGATCCAAGTTTCCAAATGCCCTCTTGAATTTATTTCCCGCCCCACTCCTCCCAGTTTGGATCATCTCCACGTTTTAGATGCAAGTGGTATGGTTCACCATCAACTTCGGCCTCCTGATGAAGCAGTGGATGACAGGCAAGAATGCATGCCAGCGAATGAAGACCACCAGGTTGTATCTTTCCCTACTGTTGGCTACCAAGAATATCATTTTGATTATGGAGATTTTGGAAAGAAAACTTGTTTATGGATTAATCATGGTCCAGATGAGTTGCCCCAATTGCTAATCTTTCCTGAAGTTTTGCTTGAGTTTGAGATTCGTATTGTGGAAGATTATTTTTTTGAGTTTAAAGACAAGTTTGCAAGACTTCGTACTATGAGTACTACTTTGTTGTTACTGAACATCCTGAGAAATCATGTTAGGAGTTGTATATATTTCTGTCTTTTGGGTCTTGCCCATTCGAAATGTTGTCCTATTAGAGTAGGTTTTCCTTTTTGTTTTTTGCTTAGCTTGGTTTGCTTTACTTTCCTTAGTTTAGTTGTTGCTTAGTTTAGTTTGCTTTCAATAAAAGGGGATCCCATTTGTGAGGGGGGTGTTGTGTTGTTTTCGCCACACTCCAGTACAATGTTGACGTAATGTTGGTCCATTTCTTAGATAGTCATCTAGGAAGTGCTTTAAAATCCGAGGTTATGCTTTCAAGTCTTATCATTTGATTAGGATCTGTACTTGACTCGGAAGGGAATCATCTATTGTGTCTTGACACCAAGTCTCGCGATTGCTATATTTCACACACACAATTAATTGCTCTAAGTCATTGTGGTTTCTTAGGAGAGGTCTTAGCAGGAGAAAATCTTACATCTTGCTTCAGCGCCACTGCAATTCTCAAACCCATTGGAGGCTTCGTTGCCTGCCAGCCAATCGAGGAATTGACAGAGAAATCAAATGAAGAAAGAAAAATGTGCTTAAAAGAAATATCTGAAAAGAAAGAAAAAAAAATGAGAAAGTGAAAATAAAAAGAAAATATTGTGAAATATTGGTTTTGGGAACATACGAGTAACTCCACCGGGGCTATGGACGCCCGGCCGGCAGTGGAGCAATATTCGTGAGAATTGTAGCGATAACCTCGTCGGGGCTATGGACGCCTGACCGGCAGCGAGGCAATGTCCCAGATGCTTTTGAAGTTAAGATATTTGTTTAACTTGCTGGGACGGATTCTCGGAACTTCAATGGTCTTTTGAGCTGGAACAAACGCATATGCACACACTTGTAATCAAAAGATAAGGTGCCTTGATCCAATTTAGGATTTTCTTCCCTTTTAAGTATATCCCTTAGCCAGTTGATGGGTTGGAAAGATTATCCAAAGGTTCTGAGTATGGAATGGATTTTGTCTTTGAAATGTTCAAGAACATTTATTCGGGTTGGGGCTAATGTTGTGACGTTTTTCACACATCGCCCCATTGCAAATGGGGACCCCCTAATTTTGGCTTTGCTTTTGGTTTGTTGTTGTCTCTCTCTCGTTCTGTCTATCTTCTGGGGATGTGCCCACCTTTGAACGTAAATTGAGTTTTTGGCCAAGTCTTTAAAATTAGGGTTTGATTCCTTCACGCCAATTTGAGGTCAAGAAAGGACAATAAATTGCAAATAAAGACTAACACTGTTGTTAGTGTGCTTCCAGCAGGCTTTCAGCAAGTTTTCATCAGATTCTGAGGAACTTACTATTTTTAGTAAGTGCACAATTGCAAGCAATTCGTCAGCTATTTTGAGATTCCAACAGTCACACGGCACTCAGAGCACATCAGGCTGCTCGCGTGCAAGATTTGAGCAAAAACGGACAACTTACTATTTTTAGCAGTCCAGTTTCCGGCGCGAATTTCAGGGTGCGGATGCAGAGTTTTTCTTTGCATGTCTACATATTCCTTCTGGGTTTTTCGAGACCTTCGCGATGATGTAACATGCAAAACGAGACGATCACTTTCAGAATTCAGCCTTCCGAGGCTATTTTTAGGGTTGCATGTCAGGGTTTCTTTTGCATGGCGGATGATTTCTGGTGGGTTTTTCGAGAGCTTCGCGATGGTGTGACATGCAAACGAAGATAATCACTCAGTAAGGAACTTGCTATTTTTAGCAGGTGCCTCCCGGCAGCCGCTTCCCAGCAATTCAGAATCACGAGCATTCAATCACGGTGTTAGAGTTTCAGTTAGATTGTGTTCCACCTATTTCAGTTCAGGAGGTTGAGGCCGTACTTAGCAGATTTGTTGAGTTGGCAGTCAGAGAGAAGGCCAATGGGAACACACTACTGGACGAGGATCTTCTAGAAGACTGAATATGGAGCATTTATTACCATTTGCTATTTTTGGGAGTGAGTGGGAATCTTTGATTCATTTAATGTACCACTCCCTATTCTGGCAGTTTTTAGGGTTAGGGCTGAGGTGGCACGATTCTGGCCACTCTATTGATTGTAACCCTAGCCGTCTTTGGGACTTGGCTAGCTATAAAAGGGGGAGTCCCCCTCATTTGTAAGGCATTAGAAAATTAGAATTAGATTAGACATTGGAATAGTAGACACTGAGAGAGTATTAGTAGTGTAGCATTGTAGATCATTTTGCATAATTTGGAGAAGAAAGAAAGTTTTCCTTTGAAAACTTTTGAGGAGATTGTTGTGTAACACATTTTATGATAATAGATCTTTTCATTGATGATGGAATTCGTCTTGTCATGAAATGCTAGCAAGGTTTCTTCTTCCTTTCGTATCCAAGTAGCTTAATTCATGCAAGTAGATTACTTTGGTGTGTGGTGTTTTATTGAGATAGCTTCGCTTTATTCCATACCACTAGCGGCTTGTTGATGATAAGTTCGCCTTGTGTGGTCGACTCGAGATTATTTTGTGTTTAACTTCGGCTGTGGTTTACATACTTATATGCGCTGCTCGATGTGATGTATGTTAAATTATAACTTGAACATCTTTCGCCGTTTCCCTTGAAGATTGCACCGATTTTACTGAGGCTGTCCGACGGAGGCTAGGTGAAATCCGGTTGAAGTCTATTGAAACAAAGCTCCACATATCCTGCATTTAGAATAGAATGTTAGTTTCTTAGGCCCTAAACCCCTTTTACTTTCCGTACATTTCTGATTAGTTTTAGGAAAGGAACCACATTGCCAAATCATACGCGCAAAATCCCCTTCAAAATCATACCCACTGCTAACTGCAAGAAGTCTGAACAATTGTGTAAGTCCCCTCGTAAGAATACAGCAAATACACATCAACCGAATTGGGTCTATTCGCATTAAAGGAACCTTGGAGTTGAACGTGCGAACTTTCTCGCAATCTTAGCGCACGGAATACTTTGATCAAAAGAGAACGGAATAGCCTTCGGACTATTTTGTTCTGCTGTTTGGTATGGTCACAAAAACCACATCAACAGTTCCCAAGGTGGTAGTTAGTCCACAAGAACAATTCCCAAAGGTATGGCAACTAGTCCAACACCCCCTCTCCAATGTAGCTCAAGTTAATCAAACCTAGGTCAAGGCTCTTATACCATTTTAAATTTAATAAAGAACTCATCTCTCTAGAATCAAAGACAGCAAGATGACACTAATTCCAATGCAAAGATGAGAATAACAACATTCAGATATTTGTATTCAAGGTCCAAAATATGTAAAACAAAAGAAATGGATGACAAAATATAGACTATAGGATCCACAAATCAAGGTGACAAGTGCCCCAAAGGAGGTTGAGTTAACCACTACTCAACACATACAAGCAAAAGTATCAAGTAAACTCATCTTGTTGAGGGAGAGGCAGCACCTAACTACTTTCAATCAAGGAGATAAATGAGGTAGAGGAAGCAAAGAATCACCTCAATCAAGGGAGTTGACAAGTGCTCTTATTTAGTAATTTACCTAAGTAAATAAATTAACTTACCTAAATGAACTTAATATAGGTTGCACTTGTATATAATTACACCAACAATTTCTTGCAATGTTATTGTGAATCATGATTATTGTTTTTGGCTATGTATATTGTAAACCATGCCATGGGGGAGCAACTATTGTGAGAATGATTCCATTTCTCCCAGTAATCAACATGCAGCTCAATTTTGTCCACTAGGGCACAGTTTAGGGGTATCATGGGAGTAGTTCTCAAATTTGTGACAACAATTTTTAAGTTCAAGCTCAGTATCTGTGCATTGGCTCATTGTTTAGCAGTAAGGCAAAGAAATGTTTCTGATGGTGATTCAAGTTCAAGCACCAATTCTTGGCATGCTCCTGACCTTCTATACTTCACATCTACTCAATGTTTGAATTTGGAGAACAATAATATTGTACACCTCATTGAACAATATATAAGGTAAATCAGAAGTACGGTTCCACAAGGGGTGCCTTGCACACCATATCGGTGTCCCAATTAGAAGTGACCTAAATATTTACCCTACTTTACCTTTATTTTTTCTATATGTGCATTATAAATGTGTCTTATAAAGCAACATCAAAAGGCTATAAATCTGTGTACAATTTGTAATTGGATTCACAGAATGCAATCCTTCAAAAGTAAGTTAGAGCTAAAATGCACTCACAACTTGTTCAAATAGTGTACGGTTTTCTTCATTTCGAGGAAACCCATCAATCAAAAATTTATGATTCCCACTTTCCCGCATTGCCCTTTCTAAGAGATTAACTGTCACTTCTGAGGGAACAATCTTTCCTTCCTTATCACATTTTGAATCATTTTTCTGAATAACACAAATAGCACAGAAGATCCTCATATGACACATCCAAGCAACAAATAAGTACAAAGAGAGGCATTCAATTGGCATATAGTTTATACCTAAAGGCATAGTCAAACATGAATAGGGAGAAATGGCTGTATACCCGTTTTCAGAGCTGGAGTTAATCTCAGCACGCAACAGATCTCCAGCACTCAGATGTGTAAATCCATATTTTTTAACAATCTTTGCACACTGAGTACCTTTTCCACTGCCTGGACCACCTGAAGACAAGAGCAGACAAAAAACATCAAATTCTAGATTTTGAAGCTTTTATTTAATAGAAGTTTGAACACATATTTATACAAGCCTTGATTTAGAGATCCACAATTAGAGTGCATTACGTGATCATAATGCAGAAAAATCTACAACAACAAATCATCCAGTTTTGTTTCTCAATGTTAGTAGGTTGTCTTCAGATATCTTGTACTTGATGCATGAGTTAAGACAGGAAACAGCAATAAATTCTTCAATATTTTAAACCCACCATAAAATGTAACTTTGAACAAAAGCTATACAGTATCCACTAGAATTAGATCTGCGGCCCTATGATTATAGTACATTACATTGTCGGACCACAACCAAAACTAAATTAAACAAATCATCCAATTTAATTCCTTATTGCACATATTCTCCAATGATGTTGAGTTTTCTTTTCTAGCTAACTGTTCTGTTTTTTTGTGCATTTAATTCTAGCTCTGCAATTTATTTTCTTCGTAAAATCAAAATGTTGTTGCATTTTATTTATTTTGAAGTTAAACATTTGATTTTTTTATAGCCAATGATCAAGAAAATATTGAGTTACAAGGATAAAAATATAGATCCAAAAGATTTTTTGGAAAAACCATCATTCTATTTTGCATTAACACACCCACATGTGTGTGTGTGAGTGTGCATGCGCTTATTTTTTAGAGTAAATATAAGAAACTGATTTATAAATATTCAAAAAATTATGCAGAAATGTTTTAAAATGATATTGAAAAAAACAAGGAGGGTTTACTAATTACTAGAGGAAAATTTGAAGATCATCCAGCAGCAGGAGGCAATACATAATACACACAACTAAACTGTAGAAAAATGTAGCCTTTCCTTGTTAATGTAAGATGTTAGTAAGCAGATAAACTGGCTGTTTCTTTATTGAACAGTTTTTTTGACAAAGCTTCTTTTCTTGCTAACAATGTAAGTTGGATGGATATTGATACAAGTACCGACACAGATATGCTATCCAGTGTGGATATGGAAATTTTCAAACCTTAATAAGACGGAGAGATATGTGGGAAAGTAAAATTTTTAAAAATACAAAACAACTAAAAATTAAAATAGAAATTATTAACAGCCTGACTGAACACCACTCAACAAAACACTAAAACTGGATAACATTTCTTTTAAAACAATCATTAGGAAGCAAGTTTATGATATTCTTTTCACAGTGTTCCATAAATTCTTCATAGTGGAATTATCTCATCATGCAATAATTAATTTAAGGTATTGTTGTGACCTTTTTCACACATCGCCCCATTCAAATGGGGACCCCTAATTTTTGCTCCATTCTGGTCGTTTTGGCTTTGGTTTTTGGTCTCTCTCTCTGTCTGTCTCTTTTCTGATGGTCTACTTCCCGGGATTCCTCTGCCGTTGAGCTTAAAATGCAAAAATTCTGGCCAAGTCTGAAAATTAGGGTTTTGTCTTCCTGGTCAGTACAGGGGTCGAATAAAGTGAATAACTTGAAAATTGAGCTTAACATTGATGTTAGCATGTTTCCAGCAGGTTCTCAGCAAAATTCCATCAAATTCTGAGGTACTTACTATTTTTAGTAAGTGTGAAATTCCAGACAATCTGTCAGCTATTTTGAAATTCCGACAGTCACACAGCATTCAGAGCGTATCAGGCAGCTCGCATGCAAAATTTGAGCGAAAACGGACAACTTACTATTTTTAGTAGTCCGGCTTCCGGCATGAATATCAGGGTGCAGATGCAGAGTTTTTCTTTGCATGTCTGCATATTCCTTCTGGGTTTTTCGAGACCTTCGCGATGACATAACATGCAAGTCGAGCTAATTTAATTTCGTGATTCCAAATTCGGCGGCTATTTCTTTAGGGTTCGCATGTCGAGCTTTTCTTTTGCATGCCCGTGATTCTTGGCTGCCTTTTCGAGACTCACGCTGAGTGATATGCAAAACCGCGATTCTCACCAGAAGGAACTTAAGATGAAGCGTGTATGCCTTAAGAAATGGGCCCCAGCCATCAGATTCAATGAATGATCGCAGCGGTTGCTGTAAATTCCAAGATAAACAGAGTTCATTTGATACGCATGCAAAGTGAATTAGGGTTTGAATTTGTTTCCAAAACATAGGCATCAAAAGTCAAAATCTTCGAAAACCGGGATGTAAACCATCATGACGGCCCTTCTGCCATTCACGGTGAAATTTCAGGTCAAACGGAGCACTTACTATTTATAGTAAGTCAATTTGGAAACTGGCTAAAAATAGTAAATCAGGTGCATGCGTCAGTGTCAGCCATCAGGTCACGTGGTGAGGAGCGCCTCATTAAAATTTCAAGTCAATCGGAGCTGTGAAAGTACCAGAAACGAGAGGTTACTATAAATAGCAAAACACTTCCCAAAATGTGCTATTTTTAGCAAGTCAGCTCAGAATGGCAGTTTTGACAGGATGTTAAAGTCGCGAGGATCCGGTGTTTAAAATTTCATAGCAATCTGAGCTTCCGAAATAAGAAAATCAAGAGGCTTACTATAAATAGCAGGGCATGAGAAGCTGGCGAAGACGAGGAAAATAGCTAAGTCTGGAACTTCATCCTTCACTTCCTTGAAAATGCGCCCATCCCAGCTGGAGGCATAAAAAAAAATTCAAAGTAATGTGAGTTCATCCACCACCCAGGGCAAAATGCGCCCAAGGCACAAGAAGTCAAAGGAGGTCAACATTGTTCATCCTGCAGCAGGGGCAAAATGCGCCCAAGGGAACTCAGGAGGAAGTTTTAAAATTTTCTAAGTGTTTGTTTTCATCCTCCAACACATGTGAAATCCGCCCAGCTACAAGACACATCAAGGAAAAAATTTTCTAAGGCAAACTCGTCCTCCTCAAGAGGTGAAATGCGCCCAAAAGAGAATAAGTCAAAGTGGTCAATGCTTTTTATCCTGTAGCTAGGCCTAAATGCGCCCAAGGGAGGTTGATAGCATAAAAAATTTCT
This sequence comes from Sequoia sempervirens, assembly GCA_007258455.2. Classification (NCBI taxonomy): domain Eukaryota; kingdom Viridiplantae; phylum Streptophyta; class Pinopsida; order Cupressales; family Cupressaceae; genus Sequoia; species Sequoia sempervirens. The sequence continues at coordinate 11,113 of VDFB02027269.1, read as the reverse complement.
AGGTGACAAACTTCATCCTTCTCCTAGGCCTAAATGCGCCCAAATGGGGCCACATGAAGACAAACGTGGAGAAGCTCAAAAGCCACAAGCTAAGGCGTTGGAAATGTGTCATCCTCCATCAAGTAAGAAATGCGCCCAAAAAGGTCAAGCTGGTCAACAAACTTCATTCTCCTCTCTCCTTTGAATGCGCCCAAAGAAGGCATGTAAAGACAAAAGAAAATAAGGACAGAAGTCAAAGCTTGGCGTTGAAATGTTCATCCTCCTTCATGCATGAAATGCGCCCAAGTAAGGGCATGTCAAGACAAAATAAGGAAGGAATATTCCAAAAGGTGGCGTGAAAACTTTCATCCTCCTAGACATGTAAAATGCGCCCAGCAAGCAGAAAGGTCAAAGGGTCAACAAGTTTCGTCCTCCTACATGGGCAAAATGCGCCCAAAAGCTGCCATGTGAAGACAAAATACCAAGGGCGTTGGAAAATGTTTCATCCCTCAGTATATGCAAAATGCGCCCATCCTCCTCACCCCTCCAAATGCGCCCAAGTTTATGTGGTAAAAGGTAAGTGAATGGAGTGAAAGAAGGTGAATAAAGTAAAAAAATGCTTCATGGCGTGGTGAATACAAAGTTAATGCTAGGCGTTGGGAACTTAATAAAAGAATATTGCTAGGTGTGGCGTCATCCCTCTTCAAATGCTAAATGCGCTCAAGGTGGCGGATGCTGGAAAGTAAGGCGTGATGAAGTGATATGCCAAGGGTGGTGGAAATAAAATGTTAAATGCTAGGCGCCTCAAGGGGAGACAAAATATTTTCTAAGTGTTGAAAATTTGCCTAGGCGTTGGGCCTTTTTAAATGAATCTTTTCCAAGTGTGGAGTGAAGATAAAATGTGCAAGGCGGCCGGAATGAATGAAGTTGATAAAAAAATTTCCTCCAATCGGGTAATCAATCAAAAATTTTCTAAGGCAAAGTTCTCAAAATGCAAGATGATTTTAAAGTATTTTCTAAGGCAAATTATTTTCCCTTGGAAAAATAATAGAGCCTCGTAGAGTGATGAAGTTTTCAAGCACTCCAGCAATTTGCCAGCAGAAGTCAATGAATGCCAAATTCGCTAGTGGTCGTATAAAAATTTTCCCGAAGTCGAAGCAAAATTCTCAGAGGGGATCGAAGAACGAGGACAAAATTGTTGAAAGAATAATTTTCTAAGGTTCAAAATTCATAGAAATAAAATGAACCCGTTCGTTGTGCACCCATGGGTTCGATGCGTTCTGGAGAAAATTTTCTTCTGGGTATCGAAGATTATCGATGAGGAGTTGATTTCAAGGTCTTCCACAACTTGTCGAGGATTCTGTGATGAAGATTTTAAGTGGGCACCAGGTTGATGAATTTCCTAAGGGAAATTTGAAAATTTTCTAAGGCAAAAATGAAGAAAATGTGTTTTCAAGGTAAGATCCTCCAGACGATGAATTTGAAAGAAGCTGCCTAGGTGAATTTGCTTCAATCCTTCGTGAAGATAGTTTCCTTGAGCCAGAGGTGGATAAAATCAAGGTTGTCGGAGCTCCAGCGGGTGAAATGAATTTCTCAAAGATGCAGTTGAAGTTGATATTGTCCGAAGGATGATGGAATTTGGCTAAGGCATGAGGAATTATGAAGATGGCAAAAGTTTGCTAGTGGAGGCGATGAACGCGAAAATCCCGGTAAGTAGGTTGAAATTACATTATGAAGTATTCTAATACCCCTCTCCTTGCTTGTTTTGCAGGAGAAATGTTGAGGCCAGAGCACGATGACTTGAAGTGGAAGCACGATGAAGATGAGTTTCAATCTCGAAGGAGGAAAATTTGCAAGAAAATGGCTAAGTGTTGAAGAAACATTTTCAAGGCTTAAAATGAAAAGAAGATTGAAGACCCTCAAGTGGAAGAATTCAAAGAACAATGCCAAGAGAGAAGATCGAGAACAGTGTGAACGCGTCTACAAATGGAATCTTCTAGAAGGATGATGGTGGACATTATGGCGCATTTATTACCCCACTCTCCTCTGTGGCGGTTTTTAGGGCAATATTATTTAGGGCTGAGGTGGCACGATTCTGGCCACTCTATTGATTGTAACCCTAGCCGTCTTTTGGGACTTGGCTAGCTATATAAAGGGGGAGTCCCCCTCATTTGTAACATATGAAGTTAGAATCAGAGTAGACATTGAGAGAGTATTAGTATTAGAGCTAGATAGTGTAGCATTGTAGAGCATTTTTGCATAATTTGGAGAAGAGAGAAAGTTTTCCCTTTGAAAACTTTTGAAGAGATTGTTGTGTAACACATTTTATGATAATAGATCTTTTCATTGATGATGGAATTGCCTTGTCATGAAATGCTAGCAAGGTTTCTTCTTCCTTTCGTAGATCCAAGTAGATTAAATTCATGCAAGTAGCTTACTTCGTGTGTGGAGTTTTATTGAGATAGTTTTATTCCATGTACCACTAGCGCTTGTTGATGATAAGTTCGCTTTGCGTATCGACTGAGATTATTTTGTGTTTAACTTCGGTTGTGGTTTACATGCTTATATGTGTTGTTCTGATGGTGTATGTATGTTAAACTATAACTTGAATACCTTTCGCTATCCCCTTTGAAGATTGCACCGATTTTACTGAGGCTGTCCGACGGAGGCTAGGTGAAATCCGGTTGAAGTCTATTGAAACGAAACCCCACATATCCTGCATTTAGAGTAGCACATAAACTTCTTAGGCCCTACACCCTTTAAATTCAGTTCATTTCCAGTTAGAATTAGGAAACTTGCGCTCACCTGCCAAATCATTTGAATCACACGAAAGCCCTTAATCTACTGTTTGTTGTTAGCCGTCGAACAATTGTGTAAGTCCCCTTGACATACCAGCAATATCACATCGAAACAACCAAACCTATTCGCATTAAAGGAACCTGAGTTGAAAGCATGATCTTACTCGCAATCTTAGCATGTCGGGTCACTTTGTTCAAGAGAGGATAGAGTCTCATGGGAGATTCTATTCTGTGTTGGTGCGGTCTCAAACCATCAGCCGGGTCAGACCGTAGGTCCCCTTGGGTTTGGTCAAGTTTGGCCTGAGTTTGTGGTCCCCTTGGGTTTGGCCAGATTTGGCTTGATTTTTTCCAAGGTTCCTGGGTTGAAGCCTAGGTGAATCCATAGCTATCTTAGCATCGGACTGGACCCGTAGGGATGGGGGTAGGGGGGTTGGGAGAACCTTGCATCATACGAAATGTTGGAAGAATGATTATCTCCACAATTTTGTGTTGTCATTGATGTCACCATGTTATGGTTACAAGTCTAAGTTAGTGCCTGATCCGGTATTTTGGTCTGGTATCTAAACCGGTTTTCAAGTTGTACTATCCAATATTCTAGTCCACAATCCTCCGCTGTTGGCAATTATTGCTTGCGGTTTTAGGAAATAGTTTATGGTTGTTGAAGGCGTGTATGTTCAAAATTTCATGTGCTCCGGTACTCGTATGGCGTATTGGCATTATTCAATTGATTACTTTTTGCAATGAAGTCTATTCCTGGCCGAATTCTTGGATTAGTGGTAATATGGTGAATTAATTTTGCTATGCAGATATATGTGTGACCTATCTTAGGTCTAAGCCGACATGATGTAGTGTATTAAGCATTTGAATTGCTATTTGAAGATTTTGTGAATACTTGGAGCCGACAGGTTGGTATTTTTGGTAAGCAAGGAGATGCATCTAATTAGGCCAGCCTAATCAATGCTTGTGGATAGATCGAGTATATATATGTGTTGAAAATTTTTTTGGAAAGAAGTACAGAGTGTGTGTGATCAATAAAGTAGTAGTGAATGCGAAAGTGAAGAAGAGCAAAAATGATGAAGTGTGTTAAGTCAGTCTATTGAGCATCACTGGAATTGCATTAGCACTTGTTAGGTGCACTATTTTCAGTTCATTTTCACTGAGAAGCCCAATTTTGTTTTGTGAATCATTTTGTAGGTAGTGAGCCTCCCTTGTAAGTAGTAAGCTTTTGTATCCGGACAGTGAGTCCTATTCAGGGCAATGAGCCCTTGGTAGTGAGCCTTATATATTCAGTTTTAAAACTACTTTATATTGTGAGTTGAACCTCACCAGGTTTTTCCCTCATTGGGTTTTCCACATAAAAAATCTGGTGTTCATTGTGTTGATTACTTTTTGTTATTTGTGTTTCATGCTCATACTTAATAACAAAATAATGTGGTTGTGGAATTGATAAGTGTTGAAGTTTTGAATTTGAATTTGTGTGACAACTAATTCACCACGCCCCCCCACCCCTCTCAGTTGTCCTATGCCTTTTTAACAAGAAATATATGATCACCAACTTTTAAAAGTTAAGGGAGCATGCATCCAAGTAAACAAAAACAATAGCGATGGTTTTAATAGTATTTTTCCTCCAGTACCATGCAAATATTCCTTCTTTCTTCCAAGCTCAACCATTTGTGCATGTGATCAAGTTGTTTGTTTGTTTAAAGCTTTGTCACAAATCAAAATTGTTATAATGACACAAACATTGGCCAGCGTGGGCACTTTCCCACGCCTCCAAGATGGTCGATAGATATCCAACTACACCCTGGCTGTCCTAGGGATGCTAGGGGGACCCACCCAGGATATCCCCTACTTCTGCAGGGAGGTTTTGGGGATGTCCCCACCTGCAAGTGGCAATGAAGGGATATTATGTCCCAGTCCCTATAATGTCCCAATTTTTGGGTGGACTGGTCATTGTAGAACACTAATTCTTTTCATAAATTCCTCTTCTCTCCTCTGCTAGTCAGAAATATTACCTTTGGTTCTATCAATTCATCCTTAATCACTAGAAATAGGTTTCCTTTGGCCATTTTGAAAGTCTTGCCCTGATCTGCTACTATCTACCATTTTCCTTGCATTCCACATTTTTTCTTGGACTCACTTTCATTGCTATTAGATTCTCCATTTTCTTAAGAATCCCCTTCCATTATGCTTGTGTCCCATTCTTTGAAATCCCTAGGTCTTTCCATCTCCGTTGTATTTCTTCTAGATGTGCTTGACATACAGTGTCCTGCTTCTATCATTGGTCTTCCTCTTTTTGACCCTCTCTATATGTTTCTCCTCTTTTCATTCCACAAACATCCTTCTCCTTTTTCCCTTTGCAAGTCTTAAAAGTTAAATTCAATGCTCTACATTTACACTTGCGCCTTTACAATATGTCTCTTTAAAAACCAATCACAAGGAATTTGTACAATTTTCTAGGTGAGATATATGCACTATTTTTCAGCGCACCCCAGGGACACGTCCTCGAGGATGTTCCCTAAAATGCACAACCTTCAGGGCACACCTCAGCGTTCCTCAGCAGACCTGAGGACACCATGACATCAGAATTTTCATATGATTCTTTATTGGTTTCCCGCAGGCAGACATTATTGTATTATATTTTTATAAATACCACCTTTCATAGATTTAATATGGAAGTATGGTGAGCCTCGAGCCCTACAGATTGAGTGTTCTTATTTTTGTGTATTTTCACTATTCTTCCAATTTAGCAAAGATGTGGCTTCACCTCTTATTTCGATCCAACATATTTCTTAGTCATTAACAAATAGTAGATGAAACATGGTAGGCCACAAGGAAGCCTTGACGTAAATCGAAAGGCAATTGCTTTACTACTGTTTTATAAATTCATGCATTGAAATATGAAGCTCATAGCATAATACCATATAGCACATTTTATCACGATTCCAAGCAGGGCCTTAAAGTTTAGTCAGTATTAGAGTCTCGCAAACAAACTTTTGCAGAAAAAGGAAGAGGAAATTTAGGGCCTTAAGCAGCATTAGGATCTCCAAATGGTTCTAAATCATGTCATATAAACTTGAATAATTAGCAAAACACTTTCGAGATGCTGTTGAGAACTTGAGATGTCTAAAGCAAAGTTGTCAAATGGTCTGCTCTTGATCAGTCTTTAGATTTGTGCTACTTGAAAAATTATAAATTCCAACACATACCACAAAAGAAGATGGTTTACAACAAGATTATTTGGGGGAAACTGGGTATGTAGATGGTGGAAGCCTTGAGCTTTAACTAAATATGATGTATATTTTAAAAAAATTCCAGCTTCTTTTAGTTTGTTTAAATTAATCTTTTATTTATTTATATTTGAATTTCAAATCTTAATTTTATATTATATTATTTTAATAGTTTTTCCTCCACCTCTCAAAATCTGAAAAAGCATTCACCCTCCATGTCCCCTCATCCCTGAAACTGAGAAATATTGACTTCTTTTGCTAAGTAAAGATTTAGAATAATTGATGACTGAAGCCACTAGTTTTAGATTTTCCTTGTTTGAGACATGCCTTATAAGATTGTGGATGGACTAATATACTTCAGTTTTTCAGATTCAAGTTCCATGGTTCATCTGCAAAAACTCTTCCTCAAGCTTTGGGGATATCTCCTGAAGATTTGCCTCTGACATAAATGAAGAAAATAATTCACATTGATTTGTCTAAATTGGACCCAACATGGGCCTGATCAATTTAAGAATGTTACTCGAAGTGGCACTGGTTTGGTCCTTTCCATCATAAGTATTATTTTCTATGGATGACATCAGTTGTATCTTCTTGTATGTGACTTGTCTCTGTGGACTTGCCTTTGTGGTTGAATATTCAGTGGGTCATGAATGGAAATTTTGTTTGTGGATGCAGTGTCTATTTTTTGCGTCTCATTTCTTATGGGAATGCTGTGTATGCCTCGGGCCATAAACCTCTTGCAACTAAATATGAGTACATTTCTAACTAAGAATTGTGTACACAAACAAACATCTGTATGGGAAAGCAGACATCCCAGGCAACTATCATATTACATGTTGATGCAGGTGGTAAAATGTATTTTCTGTCTTCGTGTAGTTTGCAAACTCATCATAGTGAGTAAAATCAAGTTTTTCCTTATAATTCAAAAGCATATGCTTATAGCAATGCCTGCCCTTAAAAAATATGAAATAAAGATCATGCACTCTGAATTAAACTTTGTTCCACGATGTTTCCGGAATGGAGACGGTAATAAACATGGGAACACGTTTCTGGGACAGTAAGGGACAAGAGAGCTTTTTAAGGGAATAGCATGGGAGGACAATTAAAAATAGGAAAATTTAAATATAGGAAATTTCAAATAGTCGTATGATAAGGCACTCACCATATTTATTATATAAATATATTAGGAAACATTAGAATTGAATTGGGAATTTATATGAATTGATATACAAATTCAAAATACAAAATTTAGAAAATATTAAAAACAATACATTTCATAATTCAATCTAACATTTTATTAAATTGGTAACCATGCCTTTATCTCATTATGTTGGATTATTACATCTTTTATATATTTTTAGTTTAGTAAATAGGTTAGTTTAGATGATAATAAAAAACAAAATTAACATGTAGATATTAATTTATAAATAATAATAGGTTAGTTAATTGTTAGTAAATAAAATTATAATTAGTTTTGAGAAGTAGTTAATTGTTAGTAAATCAAATTATAATTAGTTCTAAGAAGTTATATTTTCGTAAGTAGTTATTGGGAAAATGAAAGGCTTTATAAAGCCATTTGTATTGTATTGAAAATCATCGAGTTGAAATCAAATTTCATATAGTCATTGATTTACCAGTTTTAATTTGATATTAGAATGATTATCTTTCTTGTGGTTGTGAAGAATGAAGATTTGTGAGTTTGGATGGAAAGGAAGATGAATGGGATGACCCCAGAATAACTGGCTACACATTTCCCTTGATGCCTGCCCTCCATCTCAATGACCATGACAATAAGTACAATAAAGGTGAAATGACTCTCAAGGTGTTGCATGAGAGGCACAATGTCTTCTTCCTACTGCAGGTGCCAAGGGGCTATCGTTATGTGCAGGGACAATAAAAAAGCTGCCCTTCTGTGGCACTTATGCTTCAAGTGGGCGATGATGCAACATACAAAGATATGGGTGGTTGTGATGAGGAACCTAACAAACATTCAAGCCAAAGTTACAGTGGCCATGAAGAGGATATAATGCACTTCTTGATTGGAACTACAGTTCCAAATCCTTTATATGATGCTAACATCGTTGACTACATAAACCACACAGGACGAGATATGTTTGGTCATCTAGTTGTATACCTAGAATCCACACTATTGACATTTAGATGGGTTGGATTTTAAAGAAAATAGTGACGATGTTGGCATTTCAATTCGCACCTCTGGCATGTGAATTAGAAACGAACAACTATGCACAGATTAACTACCCTTCGAATTAGGAGGGGAAGCTCCCTCTTTGTTGATGTTGCTTAAAGAAAGTAAACTAAAACTAATTTGCCAATCTTTTGTTCAGCTAAGAGCACAAGGTTATAAAACTCAATCGTCGAAGCTAAGATTTTCTCTTTTAGAAGTTCAACTACGACTAAGCCTACTCTAATGATGTTTCTAAATACTCAAGTAAACACAGAGCTTGAGAGTCAGAAATGAACAAGGAATGATTCTTTGACATAAATACTTAAACAAGCTTTCTTCACTGTACTTTCAATGCAAACTGAAATAAAGATCACATAAGCAGAACATATCAAACATAAATATGAGACATTATATCAAGGCAACAAAGTAGGCACAAGACTTTATTTTCTCAAATCTCAAGTAACAAAGATTACACTTCTAGGATAGCTATTGGGTGAAAATTATGTAATCATCTTTTCAATAGATTACACAATCTAGACTTTAGCCACAACTATGTGAGATACAATCTCTCCTCTCAGAAAGGGGAGGTGCCCTTCTTACTGCTGACAGAAGCTACGGTAAAACTAATAAAGAATTTAGACAATGTACACTGTACTTACAAAATGGGGGGGTGTCACATTCATGCTTCTCTCTTTTTTCAAAGAAGATGTTTTGTAATGATTCACTGTTGGAAGTTCTTAATTCACGATAACTTTAAACTAACAGTAAGCAGTAATGCCAATACCTCTATCTTGTCAAAGCAAAGCGTAGAGATATCAGATGTGATTAATAATAAACAAGTAAAAGAAAAGGGAAAGCTCATGAAGGCACAAAGTCATTCTGTAGCTTTTTCACTGATGGATTTGTGAGAGACATCATTTATTGCATTAGAAGCACAAAGTCTTCTTAGACGTAGCAATTCCTCAAACATGAACGATTACAAGCACAAAGTCTTGTAGATCATTCAACAAAAGTATCCAAACATAAACATAAATCCAAATAAGGAATGTAACAAAAAGTTTACATAAATTACTTGAAGCCCTTCAGATATCATATAGTAATCACCACCAAATAAGATCAATTCACAAGATTATCGAATCCAACACAAAGTGTAGTTTGCAATTGTCTTCCTTATTGATCAGATTTCATTCACAAAGTATGAACGCAAAGTTTCACAATTCCACTTCAAAAAGGGTAGCACTTTGTTGCAAAATACTAAAGGTAAACTTTACAGTAGAAATCCTTCATATTTATAAATGAGAGGGATGAGCAAAATTAGGAAATCAAGTGAGAAAAGTTAGGAAAGTTAGGTGAGTTAATTTAGGAAAATCTCACCTAACTTTGACTAAAGTCAAAATGTAATTTGTCTTTAAGAAACTAGATCTCATATTTTCAATGTAATTACATTTTAAGAAAAGACATTTAAGATATCAGAAACTATTTACAAGATGTGTAAAAGGAAAGCATCAGAAAATTCAACACTAGAGATCGAGAATCTTCATGGTTCCTTGATTGGGCACATAAGTTTTCATACTTCTTCCTAGTCTCCTGCATGAACTTTTCATACGGACCAACGGTGTAATCCACAATGTTGTGAATCCTCATGATTGATCTCATTGCGGATGAGTGAACCTTTTTGCACCTGTCAAGATGCGTCTTTAGGTTGTCAAGAGTAAGCCTTGTATCACAAATAACATCCATAGAGGCTTCTGAAAATTCTGCACTCTACTTGATTCATGATGGCTTCTTTGAAGATCTGGGAAGGTTCTATGGCCGGAAGGAAGATACGATTCTTTTCAAGGAGCTTCCCTGGTAACTCCTTAATTCCTCTTTCAAGGATTGCACGATGCCCTTTGACATCTTCTTGTACTTGGTGGAGACCTTTTGTAAGAGATTTGATTATCTGAATATGATGCTTCAGTGATTCTCTTACCTCTACGTTTTCTCCTTGTCGAAGATCATCTTAGCTTCCCCCAATTTACTGAGCTTTGCCTGTTTCATTTGTGACCACAACAACAGGCATTTTTCCATTTCTTTGCGCTCTTGGGAAAGTACACTCTCCTCCTTATCAAGCTCAATTTTGAGCTTGGCTATCTGAGTAGCTTTTTCATCCACAACAACTATAATCTGAGAACCCTGTTCTACAATATTCTTGATGAAATCATATAACACTTTTCCTTTAGAAGCAAACATCTCAGCCTTCTTGACAGTTGCGTCCTTAGCGCTTACCATTGCCAACGGTTGTGCATTACTTGAAGATCCTGCAAGCCTCCTTAAAACATTGGCATAATGCTCCGCCTTCTGTATGTAGATGTTTTGAGCTTGCTCCATTTTTCCCAGTGTTCTAGCTAGTATATCCAAGGTTACCTATGCATCTGCCTTTGCACTTTCATTCATAACCTTACCAAGTTGGACTCTTGTCACTGTGTAATCCTCCATATTGACATCTCCTTCCTCTCGAGGTGGTATGCCAATCTCTGCATATTTATGACTAGCCTTGTCAACATTCAGCCGTGAATACACCTTTGCGTTTTTCTTCCCCCTTGGCTTTTGGAGGGGCTATCTCTTTAAGATTGAGCTCTTATGGAGAAATCATTTTCTTTTTCCGCTTCGATACTTGAGATACCAACCAAGGGGGAAGAGAGGCGGTACGAGCTTCTGAGTCAACCGTCAACTCTCTTGTCACCATCACTTCTGAAGGAATGATTGGTATAGTGACAATTGGCATAGTGTCAGTCATAACTACTCCTGTAGTTTGCACATTGAGTTGATCAGGCATGGATTCATTCATGAACTTGTTAAACTCAGCTTCTGAAGTGATATCATAGGATGGAGATGACAGGCTCGGAATGGATGATGGAGGACTCAACAAAATGTCAACC
>VDFB02027268.1:0-19225 GCA_007258455.2 Sequoia sempervirens | reverse complement strand
TACCCTACAAATACCCATAATATTGCCACTTTTTGGCGCACCATGATCCTGCACATATACATCCATTGAATAGAATTAACTGGTTAGAGGATGAAGTCTCATATTTGATTGTTTGTTCTGCTCATGTTTTGAGAAGCACTTCAAAATGGTTAAATGGAAAATGGCAGAAAAAGTGAAGGTTCTACTTAGGAGTAAAGAGATTCATAGAGAAATGAATGAGGGAATGTATTTTCCATCATATAATTGAAGATAATCTTTTCCCACATTCTTTGAAGTTCTTCCTTCTCCAGTACGAGTTACTTTTGTTTCTATTCAATTAGTTGAGAAAATGGAGAATGTAAATGTTGAACGCAGAGACACTGAGCTTGTGGCTTCTTCTCCAACATGGTTAAAGAAAGTAGTAGAGAAGAAAATGAAGAATGTTCCTACAATAAAAGTTGAGGTTGATATAGGTGCTATGCTACTACAAGGTCAATAGAAACTTAAAAAGGCCAAGAGGATGTAACAAATGGTCATTGATTCTTTTTTTGGGAATCAACTATTGGAAATTGCTAATCCTATAAAGGATCTAAATGAAAATGAGATAATAGAGGCCTATTACAAGGTTACTCATCTTGATATGGGGCCATCTACTTTATAAGGTGATGTCTATCATGTTGATTACTCTATTAATGCATTAATTGAAAGAGAAAAGGAATAGAAAAAGAAGAGCCTTCAATTGTAGTCTCATATTCTTTCTTTGAGAAATCTTATTTTGTTAATTGTGACTCTGACCCCTAGGGAAGCCTCAAGCTCAAATGTTCAAGGTATTGATTCTAACACTGTGCAAAAGGTCAAGAAAAATTTAGGCTATGCTAAGTTTGCCAATGAGAGGATAGGGAGGCTTTACCAAGATGGCCTTTTCTACATTCGTAAATTTATTCAATTTTATATTAATGTGTGTGATAAAAGAAAAGAACTAGTAGCTGAAATCTAGTAGATTAGAGGATAACATTGGAGCACATATGTGCTTTCTAAGGAAATTGAAGAATTACTCTCCATGGAGCACACTTTGTTGATTAGGGAAAAATTGGTCGATGATCCCAAAGAAATTGATCCTAATTGGTTTGATTCCTTGGATTGGAGATTGTCAATATATGAGGATTATATCAAGGAAATGAAGTGTTAGAAAATTATTTTTAGATAGTAGTGAAGATCAAGGAGAATTTCAATGCCCTCGAAGTGGACCTCATGGATGAGATTGGTGAACAGATATTGGATATTGCAAACATATCAAATCAAGATAAAGAGGTCTATAATAATGAGGTAGGTGATCCAAAGATAGCCCATGTAGACTAATTTAGAAAATTGATTAATTTATAGGCCTATATGAGCACATTCAAGGCTAAAAGTGATAAAATCTATAAAACAATTATTGAGTCAGACTATGCACTTTCAATATATACGACAAGGTTGCAAATCACCATGAATCCAAGAAGAAAAGCATTACTACAATTGTCACCAAGTACTAGGAATACATGCAAAGAGTAAAGGAACAAGAGCATTACTGGAGCAACAAGAGGTGGAAATAGTTGGAAGTGAAAGAGTTACAACTGGGAACACTGATTAGTTTTAGTTGTTGTGTTATTTTCTTTAATTTTTCTCTCTTGATACTTATAAGAATGACTTGAAATAGGGGTTGTCTACTCCCCTTCCTTCCTTTGAAAAGTGGCTTGCTTAGTCTTCTTCCTCCTAGAATAGATCGCCCCTATTTCAAGTCAGTTCATGTGACTCCAGGAGATGGAATGGAACAAAAGGTTCCTGCTCAACCTTCATATAGTCCATCAAAACCATTTTTGGTGCAGAGGAGACTCCTAGATGGGAGTAGGACTGAGAGATTGAGAGGAGTTTGGATCAACAACAGGGGGAGTCAGCTCTAATAATTTGGTAGTGGGCCTCTTCCCATTCACTACTTTATGAGTAGGATTGGTAGGAGGTTGCAAAGGTTGAGACATAAAGGATTCCCCATGTGGACCCATCCTTCTACCATGTAGGTAGGGCCAAGGTCTATGGAGAAAAGTAGGAAGGTCATATATCTAAATCTTAGCTTGATTGCAAGTAGGTTCCATCATACGTCTTATGCAAAATCTAGTAGTAGCCATCCAAAACTCCTCATTAGAAAGAGGGGAAAAAGTGGCACCCTGAGGATGGGTAGGCCTCTCTTTTCCCTTTCAAGAGGAGGTAGCTTGTTGCTGCACTATCGAAGGAGTCACTTTCGGCTATCCTTTCCCCCTAGTTTTTGTACTTTATGTAATTTTGGTAAAGCAGGTCTATTCTAGGAGGAAACAAACTGACTCGGTTGGTCCAAAAATGATCTAGTGAATAACCCCCATGGGATACCAATGATTGGTATACAGTGTCATGCACAATGTGCATGACACTTTTTTGGGAGAACTTTTAATCATTTGTGAATAAAGAAAGTAATTACATTCATGGAAGCTAGCCATGGATGCTCAACTTCAACCTGAAGAGATTAGATTCTAGAATAACATCAAAAGTTGTATCCATAGCCTTAGGTAACACTAGGATGAAAAGAGTTATAAATAGAAAAATAATCTGAGGATGGATAGCTCTTCTGGTGATGGCAATGGTGGTGGAGTTTCTTCAAATTTGAATGAAACAAGAAATCTAGAAGAGCCTCTTGGCAGTAATGGTTGTTAGTGTGATGATGGGATAGTGATGTTAAGCAGGGCCCTTGCTACAAGTAAGTTGTGTGGGTCCCCTTTTGTGTCTAATGTTCTTTTGGAAAGGAAAGAGGCCTCAAAGAGTGTGTGTTCGTTGCATTCCTCGATGCCTAGATCTAAAAAAGTGGTACCTGGCTCTGAAAAGTCATGGAATGACCTATCTTTGAATGGAAGTGATGGGACTCCTAATGTTGAGGGTTTTGTGTTTGACAAGGTCTGGTTAAAGTTGTTTGGCCTAAAGAAAAAAGTACCTCCCCTCTGGTTCCCTTTATTGCAAATAAAAATACTGGGTAGTACTTTTTTTCGGTCCCATACTATATTGTTGATAAAAGAATGTTAAATATGGAATTGGCATTGTTGGGTACATTTGTCGGTCCTCGGCCTCACATTAAGCTGGTTTGTATATTTACTATTAATCATTGGAAGCCTAAGGGACAAGTTGATGTGGCTGCTATGGCTAAAGGTTTCTTCTCTTTCTCCTTTATTTGTGAGGAATATTTGGTGTTGGTACTAACAGGTGGCCCTTGGTTCCTTTGAAATTCCTCGTTGATGCTTAAGAAGTTAGGGACGAGATTTAATCTAGACTTGTGCTCCTTCTTGGCTGTTCCAATTTGCGTTAGAATGCTTCACCTCCCATTGGAGTTTTTGAATGAGGAGGTGTTTAAAGGGATTGCCACTATGTTTGGTTGTTTACTGTCGATGGAGAAAATGACTGCTTTTGGGAAACAGTTGGTTTATGAATGATTTTATGTGAATGCTGAGTAATCAACGGACATGTTGCATCTAGTTAAGATTAATTCTAAGTTGGGGGTATGGGAGTAGTTGGTTTAATTTGAAACGAATCCCTTTGCTTGGCTTCACTGTAAAAAATTTGGACATTGGGCTAAAAGGTGTCCTCCTAAAGTTCCTAAGAAAATAACTAAATAATGGAAGGAGGTGGAAAAACCTTCAGTTAAAGAAGCAGATTGGTTTCTTGCTCAAGAGGTGGTGGCAGACCCACCTGCCCAAATGGAGGTGCTTGCTGGTGAGCCCCCCATGGTGACTTTAGAGGAGATGATTTTGGATGAGGGGGAACAAGTGTTGGCTGGTGAAGCTACCTACAGAGTCTAAATTTTTTAGGACATTGGTCTTAATGATAATTTATGCTTGTCCTGTGGTTTTGTTGATAATAGTTTTGTGGTGTCCGAGGAAAATCCTTCTACGTTAGTTGTTGCTGGTTCTCCCCATGGGGGCAGAGTTTTCTTAGTATAATGTCAAATATTGAGGGACTAGAGTTAAAGCATGATGTTAACGAGGTCAAGGAGTTGGATAAAGTGGATAATCCACCTTCTACTCAAGTTCATTGTCGGAATAGGAAGAAACATTCTCCTTCACCAGGAGTTGTGACAACAAATAGGAAAAGGTCAAACTATGTGTCTGAACCGAGGGGTAGAGGTCGGCCTCCTACTAATGTGACTAGGGAGAAGGAGAGTTGGAAAAATATTGTTCATGGTACACAGAGAAATCTGCTAGAGATGTGCCCTAAGAGCACAGTCCATAAATCCTCATGAAGATAATCTCCTGGAATATAAGGGGTTTAAATCACCCTCATAAGCATGATCTCCTCGCTAATTTGGTAAGAGATCAAAGTCCTAATATTGTTTCTATATAAGAAACTAAAATGGGAATGGATAAACTTTCTAGATATAAAGTAGAGCTCTTTAAGGATTGTGGGATGCATTTTTCTAAGGCAGCTAGTTCTTCTGGAGGGATAGTGGCCTTTTGGAATCTTTGGTTTATCAGAGGGGTGGAGATGATGAATGATAGTAATCATGTGGCCACTTCCTTTTTCATGATAGTAAGAAATAGTCGAGGATCATGTGGTTGAAAAGCAGGTATAAAAATACTAAGTTTCTCCATTTGTCTATGCTGAAACATAGAGCCTCTAATGGGATAAATCTAATTAATTATAATAATGAAGCCTTGGAGAAGGATGTTGATCTATAGAATGCTGTGGACTCCTATGTTTCTAATTTCTTTTTGGTGGAAGGAGAGCTTGATCGGGCTTGTCAAGAGGATATTTTGACTGATATTCCATAGTTGGTGGATGATGAGATGAATTGGCAGCTGGTTTGTATTCCTTTGGTGAAAGAAATTTGATGTGTTGTTCTCTCCTTTGAAGGTAATAAGGCTCCAAGTCCTGATGACTTTCCCATGTTTTTCTTTCATTCTTTTTGGTAAATTATTGCAAAATATGTTGTTGCGACTACTGAGGAGTTTTTCAGGTCAGGTGCTATTCCGATGGAAGTGAATTCCTCTTTTATTTTTCTGATTCTCAAAAAGCTAGGGGTTGTGTCCTTTGAGGAGTTTCATCCTATTATTTTGTGTAATTCTATCTATAAGATCTTCTACAAGGTCCTGGTGTTGAGGTTACATAAAATCTTGCCTCTCATGATCTCTCCTCAGTAGAATGGTTTTGTGGCTGGTAGGTAGATTTTGGATTCTATTCTTACTATTCATGAGAATATTCATTCTCTTACTATTAACAAATAGGCTAGGTTTATCCTCAAACTTGACTTACTTAAATCCGAATATTCAACATAGCCTTATTGGGGAAACAATTATGGAACCTTTTGGAGGCTAGAAGGGAGTGGGCAAAGATTGTGTGGAGTAAATACCTTTATGGTGATGTTGGGATTAGAGGTTTTTTATGTCAAAATTTTATTCCCTCGAATGGTTTTGTGCTTTGGAACTGTATGTTAAAGGCTCAAAGGCTTATTGCTAAGGGTCTCTTTTGGTAGCTGGGAAATGGGAGGACTATTTTATTAAGGGATGATAATTGGTTGGGTAATGGGCCTCTTAAGGATGTTCCTTGGCCTAATCCCTTTATGGACCTCTGTTTGCGATAGTTTGGCAGATTTGTTGTTGATTATATTGAAGGAGGTCGCCGGGGGAAGTTGCATGAGGTGGATTTGGGTTTGGAAGGTTTATATAAAGCTATCTTCCTGGTTTATATCTTTGCTACCCCTTCCCTGGATAAGTTTGTTTGGAAATCTTCCTCTGGAGGTAATTTTTATGTTGCTTAGGCTTTTCATATGAGTGATTGTTTTACTAGTCCACCTCCTTTTTGGGATTCTGTTTGTTCTAGGTTGATCCCCAAGATCAATATTTTCTTTTGGCTCTTTTTTCAAAATAAAATTGTTACCATTGATAACTTGATTAAAATAAGTTTTGTTATGCCCAATAGATGCTTTCTTTGTGAAAAGGAAGTGGAAAATACTTGTCATTTGATGATATGGTGTCGTTATGTTTGAGTGATCTAGAACCATGTGCTTTCATTGTGGAATCATGGTTGGGTCTTCTCGGTAGCTATCAAAGATTTATGGTTCCAATGGGTTGGTCCTTCTTCTAATCCGGTGTTGCAGATTTTATGGTCCCTTGTTTTGCCTCATGTAATTTGTGGGGTGTGGTTGGAATTTAATAATTTAGAATCTTCAGAAATGCTATTATTCTAGCTTCAAATATTGTCCATAAGATCAGTGCAACTATTAAAGAGAACTTCATTTTTGGGACTTCTTTTTACATAGGTCAAAAGATTAACTGGTGCTCCTCTATTATATCAATTGCTCAAAAGTGGAAGTTA
This sequence comes from Sequoia sempervirens, assembly GCA_007258455.2. Lineage (NCBI taxonomy): Eukaryota > Viridiplantae > Streptophyta > Pinopsida > Cupressales > Cupressaceae > Sequoia > Sequoia sempervirens. Next base: position 12,880 of record VDFB02027268.1, on the reverse strand, counting down.
ACGTGCGACATATCTCTCCTTGTTTCTAAAATGAATTCCTCCAGAGATGATGTTGTGTGGAAGGTTCCACCAGATGGTTGTGTTAAGATTAATTTTGATGGCACGCCTAAAGGGAATCCAAGACCTAGAGGTTGTGGGGGAGTGATCAAAAACTCTAATGGTAGGCTTGTCTCAGTGGTGGTACTCCCTTTGGGAATCCAAAGAAACCACTTTGTGGAGGCGACTACTTCCTATCATGCTCTTAATTTGGCACAAAGAAAAGGGTATAGGAAGGTTTGGTTGGAGGGTGAATCCTTGAATGTTATTAACAATTTGAAGAATGTTTCCCCTCCTTCTTGGACAATTGAGGCCATGGTTCGAGACTCTATTAATATCATCAATTCTTTTGATAATATTTAAATTTCCCATGTCTTGAGAGAAGGAAATTAGTTGGTGGATTTTTTTTCCAACTATGGTGTTTGTGAGGGTAAGGAATGGGATTTGAATGACCCAATTTTTTTTTAGGCCTCCACCATCATTAATAATGATTGCTAATCCTTTGTGTCATATTAAAGGCTGGTTGTCCTTAGTCACATGCTTGATATTAATGACTAAGGTTGTTCAAGATTTATTTAGAAGTGGTGGCTTTGATTAGAAGCGGTGGTTTCTACAAGGCTTGTGGTTCATTATTGCATATTTGTCTAGAGGAAGATTTCACATAGATTATGGGAATTTTCTACCTTTGTTTTGAGAGTCTTTGGTTCATATAGGCTAGTTTGTCTAGTTATTTCTTTTTTCATAAGTGCTTTTGGCTTAGTGTTGGGTCTCTGTGTGTCAAAATTTTTTCCATGGGAGGGGATATAAATAGGGTAGAGCTAAGGTCCTATGAAACTATGACCAAGAAGAAAGAGGTCTAGGAAGTCCTTGAGAAGGGTGGCCTTACTCTGTACATGGAGAAGTTGCATGGTAATAATCCCCAAGTTACATAATTATTTGTTCAAGGATGGAAGGAGAGGTCTGTGAACGTGAAAGGGAGGGATATTGTGTTGGATGAAGAATTTATTGCCTAGATTACGAGCCTTGTCATGCAGAGAATGAAGTTTTTTAGGGATAAGAAAGAAGTGAAGGATGCAATGAACATTTTCTTCAAGAAGGATAAAGTGGCTGACTTGAGGATGACTAAGAGTGGTGGGTATCAGAGGAGCTCATTGAAAGCCCTTTGGTGTGATGTGGCTGAGGAAATTATGAGGTATGTTACTCTAGAAGGAAGGTATATTGTGATCAATTCATATCATTTTCTATTACTCAACCATTTCTGTCACAAAAAATGGGTTTCTATCCCTTATTAGTTGCTTATGTTGCTAGATTTGAAGATTAAGGAGCATTTAAAAACCCCAAGAACCCCATTTTGCATGTGGGTTTGATTTTACCTATTTATGACCATGTACAAGTCATTGATGTTTATAAAACCCCTAATGCCCTATAGGATAAAATTGTTAAACCTTGGGAGGGATATCAGATGGATTCGGGGGATGAAAGCGGTAGTAAGAAGCCTAAGAGGAGGAAGCTCATTTTGAATGAGGATTTGGAGTTGGATAGGGATGGTGATGTTGACTATGTTTTGAATTCTTATGCTTCTCTTGAAGAGGGCCCCATTTGCCCCATTTGCCCTGTTATGGTCAAAAGTGGAAAAAAAAGTTGGAGGATAAGGCGGGCTACATGACATGTAGTGATGAGATGGAGGAGATTGTGGTTAGGAGGAGTAGGGATAATTTTAACCTTTATTGGGAAGCTTCTTCCCCTCCCCCTCTGTCTAGAATTGTGTAGGAGGTGGATGATGGTAGCTGGAAATGTGACGTGCCAATTAGGGACCCTTTTTTGGAGAAGGGTGTCGCTTTAACCCTAGATGGTGGTGTTGATGGTGACACTCCTACTAGTGCTATGGTTAGACTACCAAAATATAGTATGGAAAGAGGCTTGGCTTCGGATAGGATGCAAAAAAGGAAGGTCATCGCTGAGGAAATTGCCAGCTCCATGTAGATGTTCAAGATCCCCATTCCTGCGGGTAAAGGTAAGGATGTTTCTGAGAAGAGAGCCCCTCCTTGTACTCTTGATGAGGATGTGGCTATTGGTAAGCGTATTGAGAATTTTGATAATTAGGAAATTGATGTGCTGGGGTCGGCCTGTGATTCTACCATTGTTCTGGTTTATTTTTGCATTAGAATAGAAAAGATCTCTACACCTAAGGATTTCAACTTCATACATGGATATCATTTGTGAAAATATACACTTTAGAATCATGTTCACCTTCATATCTAGACATGGAATAAATACTAGTAGTGTTGGTGAACATCTTTGTGAATTTGTTAAACAAAGACCTTGTTGTGTTTAAAACATCAATTTGATTCAATAACTTTTGAAATAATGATTAAACACATGTCAAACAATTATGCAATATGCTAAGACTATTCTCTAAAGATGATGGAAAGCATAACAAAACTTGTACTCATTCCCAGCAATTCATCTCCAAGGAAAATTCACTGCCATGGAAAATTTAGCGACCAAAAATTCACCGCCAAGTAAAATTCACTGCAATTCACCACATTTTTAAAACGTGGTGAATTGCTGGCGGTGAATTTTACTTGGTTGTGAATTTTTCATTGCTGAATTTTCCATTGTGGTGAATTGTTGTGGTGAATTTTCCTTCGGTGTGAATTGCAGGTGATGAATTTTCCTAGAGCTAAAATATACATTATATTTTATTTTAAAATATATATTTTTTTGGCATATAATTTATACTTAAAATTTAATTTATTTTTTGATGATCCTCTTATTTCCCTCTTATTATTTTCTTTGCATGTTTCTTTTGATTCAAAATTTGTAAAGATCAATATATAAATATATATTTTATTTTATTTGTAATAACATTTTTGTTTCATCTTTATATTTTTTTTTTTTTTTAAAAAGGTGCAATCACCCATATTATTAGGGTAAAGCTTTTTGACCGGGCTATGAACGGATATAATACAAGAAACAACCAAACGTGAGCACAAAGGCCAAGAGAAGACAAGGCTGCGAGCACTGGCCCAGAGGGTTTGAACCTCGTGGCCCACTACAACGAAGAACTTGACCAGAACCGCGCCTTATCGGCAAGAATTTAATATTAAGGTTTGGGCCTTGGTTGTTGGCACTACAGGAAGAAGCCCACCAGTTCACCAAAAGCCTCCCCTTAATAGGAGGGTAAATAACAAACTCCATTGTTGACGCGGTAGAGAGTGACCCCGCGAGGTTTGAACCTTGGTTGTTGGCTCTACAGGCAAGAAGCCCCACCATTTCACCAAAGGGTCAGCCTCTTTCATCTTTATATTTGAAAAATAAATGATAACTCTAAATTTTTTTTGTGAACATGCTCCCACCATTATATTGCACCCCTTGTTGCCATTCTAGTTGGGTGTCTTGGAATCATCAATAAATTAGATAAAAAAGATTTGAATCATGACATGCAATAGTCAAATATAACATTGAAAGAGAATGGAAAGGATATTTGTTAGCTATCTCACCGTGTTGTATTATCCTTGGAATTCATTGATGCATAAGAGTGAAGAAAATTAAGTATTGAGTAATGATGAGTGGCAATTATAGTAAACCAAATCTACTATTATGTGATTCTCATCCATTATTCTAACTAGCTTCCATTATCTTTTCTTCAATTGTTGTTCTATTCTTTGCACCTATAAAGTTTACAAATGAGTTGAGATTCACCTACAACTTGAATACACAATGGAATGTTGAAGAATACCTTTAACAAAAGGGTCAAATTTCTAGATTTCCTTATGCCTTAGTTGGAACCCTATTCTTGTTGTTCACATGATTGAAGATACAATGATGTAGCATGCCAAGGATTAAGACTAAGATAGTTTCTATTCATGAAAATGTTGGTGCAAACCTATGATCAACAAATGATTTTCATGCTCTTGATTCTATGGTCTCTAATATGACACTAATGACCTCAATATTTGAGGCAAAATTATTTCTTTCCTATGATTGAAAGGTTGGATTTCACCTAATTCAATCAAGGAGCCTAATTGAGGTATAATTCCATCTCGATGCTAGTTGATGAAAATGTAGTCTTTTTGCTAGAATAAATAAGCAACAAATTTATGAGTAGGGGATAGTTTCTTTGGGCATCTTGGAAGTGGTCCAAAACAAGTTATTATGAGATTTGTAGAGATAAATAATCATTTAATCACTTGTAGTATGGTAATTATATTGTTGATAATGTGCTAGAATTCATTTTTTGGGTAGAGGATTGTGGTGAAGGTATTTATATACCTTTTAGGTAGTTAGTTATTTCCTAATACATTATGATTGTTATTTATTCTATTTTAGACAATGGTAGGGTAATGCACTATTACTAATAGTGATTATTTACTCAACCACGGGGTCTTGATAGTTGATGTTCATATTCTAGAAGTTTGCTTTTGGTATTTTTATTTCTTGAAGGGGAAAAAAAATATTTAAGAATGCTTTCAATCCATTTTGAGGGTTAACACTCTTATTTAACTCCATTTGAAGATGAATTATTTATTTTCATCCATTTGTAGAGAAAATTATGAATAAAAGTAGCTCATAGATTAGTGGTTTAACTCTAGTTACTTCTTCAAGGTTTATAAATGTTATAATTGGATGGATATTTATTTATATTTATCATATTTGACTAGTTATATTGAATCTTTAAGAGTATCTAATCATCCTATTAATTTTTTTCCTTGGGATTTTGTAGGCCAAATCTTTGTTTTACAAGACTATTTTCATGTGCATTGTCTTTTTTTCCATGCTCTATAATACTTTGAAATTATGATTGCATTACTTATGACTATCTCAAGAGGATTTGAAGGAATCCTTTAACTTTTGACATTGTTTTGTATTGAAAAAAAGGTGAAGCTAAGATGCCATATTAACTTATGTATGTGTATTCAAATATAAAAATAAGATTACCAAATCTGACTATATGTATGTGATTGCACATTTGTCCTAATAGAAAAATAAACAAACAAATATGACACCAAATTTACGTGGAGAAACCCTTTCAAGAAAAACTCCATATGAGAAAAGAGGGCAACTATATTATTTATCTTCACAAGAGAGATACACCAAAATAAACTTCCCTTTTTATCTCCTTTGAGTCAAAATCTTCCATACGCCTAGAAATAACCAAATAAGATGCACCCATCTCAAGGCTCCAATTTATAGAACATTTGGGCGGTAAAACCATAGTGGTAAACTGAAACAAGAGGTGCCAAAATCACTTGCAAAAACCCACACCCCTTCCTTGGAAAACTAAGATTCATGATAATAAATTAATTAATGTGTATAAAGCTTTAGCATGTGCACCTAACCCATATCCCCTTCAAATTTTGGCATTCAAGATCTGCTTCATTGAGAATTCAACTTATAGATGGAGAACCAATGGAAATTTGTTTCAGACCTCCAAATTTGAAACCCCACTCAAGATCCTTCACATTCGCAATGTAAATTCCTAGGAGGGATAATTTTTCCTCTAGTTACATGTAACGTCCACCAACATTAAATTCCTAGAAGGGATAATGTATTTAATATTTCCAATATTAAATACATTTCTCTCATGTCCCCTAGGACACTTTCCAAGAAACATGGAGACATTTAAAAATGACACAAGTTTTCAAGGTAAATGTCACCTAAGCGAACATTATTCCACTTGAATTATACATTGCAATTATATCTAAGAGATGCATATAATAAATCAAGTATAGTGATTAAGGCCCATGGCCTTACTGCACCAAGAGAACTTATCATTGGTCACTAGCTTTGTGAGAGAATCTAAAACATTATGCAAAGTGTCAAAATTATCAATCAAGACCTTACTATTCTCAACCATTTCTCACAAAAAGTGATATTTATCATTAGAATTCTTAGTATGCTCATATTATGCATAGGATTTTTGTCCAAAAAAATAACACTCTTACTATCACATCCAATTCTCATTGTCTTGCAATCAAAACCAATGCCATTACCATGTCTTTGTAACCATACCACCTCCTTGGAGGCATGTGTAGCAACCATAGACTTTTCTTTGGTGGTGGATAAAGCAACTATAGGGTTCCTCTTACTCATCCAACTCATTAAACCTCCAAGTAAAGTAAATACATTGTTGCTAGTGGATCTTTAACTATCCAAGTCACCTACCCAATCTGCATCAAAAAAACACTATATGTCTAATGACTTGACCACAACATCAATACTCTGATAAAACAAACAATAATTTAAAGTACCATGCAAATATCTAAACACCAGGGCTTAACAAAATTCCAATGCTCTTGACCAAGGTTAGACATGAACCTTCTTAGAACTCACACTACTTGGGCTATATCTAGTTTAGTGCAAATCATTGCATACATTAAACTACAGAAAAAACTAGAATAAGAAACCTTAGACATATATTCAAAATAATAATCAGAATTAGGAAACTTATCTAACCTCGACTTAGTACCAACTAGAAATAGAATATTAGTTGGCGTACAATCATGCATATTAAACCTTCACAAAATTTTATCCACATACGTGGTACTTCAAGTTAATCAAAGCTTTTTGTGAGCCTATTCTTTTTGAATTTCCATCCAAAGAATATATTTGCATACCCCAAGTACTTTATATTAAATGTGATAGAAAGTTATGTCTTGAGCTCCCTAATCATCACCTTACTATTACCCATGAACAACATATCATCAACATACAAGATAATGATTAGAATATGATCATCGATAACCTTAATATAAACACAATGATCCTCCTCACCCCTATGAAAACAAAAATTTAAATAAAAAAGAATCAAACTTTTGATACCTCATCCTTGGAGACTTATTCAAACCATACAAATTTATCTTCAACCTAAAAACTAATTACTCTTTTTCTTTTACAAAAAAATTGTCAGGTTGTCACTAAAATGAAGAGAAATAGGGGATGTTAAATATGGAATGGGGTAAAATGTTGTTGGGGTGTGTTAATGGACATATTTTTACTTATTTCATTAGGAAATGAGATCTACACTAAGAATTGATCTCCAACCCTTAGGCGAGTCAAATTGATGAGGGAATCTATTGATCTCCTTATGATCTTGAGAATGGGGGTATCAACCTAAACAACACTTTTGGGATACAAAATAAAAATAGTAAATAAAATCAATTTTTCCCTTTCAAACTTGAAGCATAAATTTAAAGCATATTATAGACAAAAACAACAAAATTTTAGAAAATCAAGAAATGGCAGAGTGATGTATATCTATGACCAAAATGAAGTTTCAGGATGCTACCTAGGACTCATTTTCCCATACACAAATGGGTCTTTATGGAAAGCTTTGAATCAACTTTCAAGATCCTTTGGTATCATTCTATAGCTTTTATTTGGTCTGGGTTTGGATGTCCAATAGTTAGAAAAAAGAGTCTATAGGTGAGATTCCATGAATTGACAACTTTGAAAACTATTTGTAACTTTGACAACTTTTTACAACTTTTCTAATTTTTCTCTTCAAGAGATCCTCAATCCTTCTTCAACCTAATATCTACAAACCAAACACAATAGGGAAAAATTTGTTCATTTTTTGATAAGGGAAAGTAGTTTCTAAAGGGATCCCAAAACCCTTACATCAAGAGAAGCATATCAAAGATTAAGCAACAACCATCAACAACCCCTCAAAAAAAAATCATTAAGGTAAGCCTAGACAAACCAACAACTAAACCAACAACAAAACATAAACATAGAAGATGACCAAACACAACTAAATAAAATTATCTAAAACCTTGGCTACCTTAATATTACTAGAGATAATATTATCATGCATCTCCACCACATGTTGAAGCTCCTGGAAAGAAATAGTAGCCCTCTTATAGGTATTACTTTTGGTTCGTAGACATGATCCCTCATCCAAACTATTCTCCATTTGATTCTTGAAATTAACATCAACAATCATCTCCTCATTCTCCCTAAGATTAAACTATTTAGATATCCAACTAAGAGCCTTTTCATTCAACAGAATCAATGCATGTGCATGAGAATTAAGATATTGGGTGCTAATTTGCACCATCGACTGTAAATCACTACAAATATTATTAAATTTTTCCTCCAACAAAACAAGTAGCTCCTCATGAATCCTATGGACATTATCCTCTCCTTATGGTCCCTACCCATTTTATTAGCTCATCCATCGCCACCTTGTCAAGAACACCATTCATACTTTTGAACTTTCTTTTCATTGTGCATTTCATTTTTATATGGTTAACTAGTGCCACATAGACACTCTACCACTCATTCAACTTTGTATTAAGATCATTGACCTCCAAAAAAACCTAGTTGAACAATGAAAGGATATTTCTAGTCATATCCTCTACCATTCTACAAAAACCCTCCATGTCAATTTCATCCCAATTCAAAGGCTTAGTAGATAGATTAGCAACATTTTGAGGTTGACACTTTGGAGCCACAACTTCACACTTGAAAGCATCCTCAACAAGAGAATCCTCCAAATCAACAACTTCAACCTCCACCCACTTCTTACTAAAGTTCACAACTGAGTTTTCCAGGAACTTTGAAACACCTTTCTTTTCCTCAAGTTGCTTGAAACCCTTACGGTGAGGGGTCACCAACCGAGTTTGCATAAGGGAAGCATCTCCAAAAATATTAAAACTATCTCCCTCAAGACCTTTTTCTTCCATATGATGCCCCTTTTTAGCCCTGATGATCCACTATTTCTCCTTATTAGTAAAAATAGGGGACACTCCTAAATATTTTGCCCCTTCCTCAACAAGGTTATAAACTTGCTTCTCATCAATTTTACCACCTTTCTTCCCCTTAGACCCCTTCCTTGCACTAGATGACACAACATCCTTCATAGTCTTACCATATTTATGCAATGAATCTAACTCTTTGGATCCATCCTACTCATAATCTCCATCCCATGGCTTAATGGAAGAATGGTCATACCCTCTGCTTCTCACACACCTAAGCTTATCTTGTTCCTTTCCCTTTAAGATCGGCTAGAGCGCACTTAGAAGCTCCACAATCTTGGTAAAATTTCATACCCTTCATAGGTAAAATAATAATTTTAGCAACTAAACCCTCGATAACATTCATCTCCACCCCTTGGTAGCACAAAATTTTATTATTCCACCCCTTCACAATTCATCTCAGTAATCTTAGAATCAAACCCATGTAGTTGAAGAAAGTAAGGGTAAATTGCCCCTTTCTCAAGATGCTCCCCCACAACTGCATTCCCTTCTAAAATATTCACAAGAGAGAGGCTCTTGTATGTAATTATTGCCACCAATTGCAACCCAAGACACCCTCATCACAACCTTGTCCTTGTTCTAATGAGCAGAAAAAACTAAGAGGGCCATCCAAAAATAAGGCCAAAAGGCCCCTAGAATACATGTAAACTTGACAGCATGAGTACACCTAAATATAATTACCACTTGGACCATGAGCTCATTTCACAAGATATATAATTATTACTTAGATGGGATTTGAAATCTACACTCCTAAACAAAATTAAGAGGAGATAAAGCCAACAAAATAAACAGTTATCTCCCAAGGTTTTTGCCACCATGAAAAGATAATTGATCATGATGAATGATGCTTTGGATTTTAACAGGGATGGTGTCATATGAATGCCAAAATTTACGAGACAGGACACCCACATTCGCAAAACCATTAGCAAGAAAAATTTCCTCGCTAAAGACATGCAAGATTTTATAATTATCAGAGGAGCCAAGAATAGATAGGAAGTCCTCTATAATATGCAATATAGACCATGATGGGGGATTCACCTTCAAAGGACAAGTGATAATATTAAGGGATTCCCCTTCCAACCACAACTTAGTCACCCTTGTCTCTTTAGCAAGAAGGAGGCCATGATAGGTTGTTGATGCAATGACTAATATTGGATTGCCTAGGATTTGAATTGATGAAAAAACCTTGTAATTATAGGTATCTATCCTTAATTTCTTGAAAATTAAACATCACAAGCTAGCATTGAAATTTGAATTCAGGGACATTAAAATACCACCAAAAAAACATTTTAAATTTAGGTTCAAAGGCCTAGGGAGGACACATTATCCCATGGGAGAATGGGTCTGAGGTCCCTATTCTTGGAACACACATTGTTCAAGTGAAAGTATTATGTGTCAAAATTCATTGTTGTTGGGTTTTTCCCTATGTAATTTATTAGGATTGTAGATGTAAAATAGGGATTATTAAGGAACTATTAAGTCCAATTTAATTGAGGGGACCCAAACAAAGTGTGAAAATATAAAGAAGTACTTTTTCTTACACTACAGTCACATAAATTTCCTCCTCAAGGTCCCCATGCAAGAAAGAAGTTTTAAAATCCATTTGTTATATCTAAAAATAACAAGAAATAGTAATAGAAAATAGGAATCTAATAAAATTTAATTAAGTCACAGGAGAGAAAATTTCACCAAAATCAACTCCATTTCTTTACGAGTAGCCCTTAGCCACTAATTGGGCCTTGTATTGCTCTAACCAACCTTCTACACCAAATTTCCTTCTAAATACCCACTTGGAACCAATGGGCTTCCTTCCTTTGAGAAAACTAACAAGATCCTAGGTCTCACAACTATCAAAAGTTATCATCTCCTCCTGCATGAACTACAACCAAGACTCACTTTCCTTTGGAGGGAGAGCCTCCTTGGAAGTTCTAGGTTCGTTGTCATTACTAAAACAAGGAAATACATAATGGTAATATGATGGGCTATAGTTGTCAATTGAATTTTGTTGCCTTGTGGACCTCCTCAAATTAGGAGAAATGAACTCTACCTATTCCTCTTCTTTTCAGTGTTGATCTTGCACATCCTTTAAACTATTTTTTCCCAAAAATATTTATCAATTTTAGCAAGTTACATAACATAAACCTAGCTCTTGTACATTATGGTTCAGTTTATTGTTTATACCACCACATTTTGTTGAGGAGTATAAGGAGTTATCTTTTATCAAACTATATCTGCATGCTTACAAAATTCATTAAATTATTTGTGAACCAAATATTCTTGGGATGTGGAGACTCTCTTACACTTATAGGGTGTTGCACCTAAAAGGAGAGGTACCAAAAACCTTAATAAATTTCTAGAAAACTATTGCATTCCATATGTGCTCATATCTGGTTTACATTTTACCCAGTCAAGAGGTTGTCTGGGTAGGATTGGAGCCTCAAGGGTCTCCCACGTAGACATGCCTATGTATAGAAGGTTTCCATAACTCACTAAGCAGGTTGGAATGAGGAATTACTGTCACGTCAATGACACATTCTTGATGGAGATTGTAAGAAGACTTGATGGAAACCCTGAGTTGCTTTGTGTTTCACCTAAGGTGGCTATCATTGTAATGAGAATTGGAAGTTTTACATTAAATTTAATAGATTCACTTATCTTAGAATTAGAGGTTTTGAGAAGGCTCTATTGAGGTTTCCTCATTATCCATGTGATTTTCTTGTTTTTCTTGAAGTTTACTGGAAAATGGTCATTGTGAGTGTTAAATATTTATACATGGGAAAGAAGGGGTATGTATTTCCATTGTCCATTCCTTCATTTTGTTGTAAAAGTAATAATATTGCTATGGGTGTAGAGAAAGCCTTCAATGAGTTTAAGTTTTATTATTTGCCGACGAGAACTAATTTTGATAGCAAGGGATATGTTAATCATAATTTGTATGGAGCTAGTAGTTATAAACATCGTCCAAATATTGAGAATTTTTTGGAAGACTTTACAAATGAAGGTGAGGTGCAAAGGAGAAGTTTTATGAGGTTGACCTTAAAGTAGATACAAAATTTTGGTATCTTCTTTAATATTCTAAAAGATGTGGAGGAAGATTTGATGATTATTGATCCCAAATATCAAGAGCCTAATTCTAATCCATTGAATAGAATTAATTGGTTAGAGGATGAAGTCTCATCTTTGATTGTTTGTTCTGCTCATGTTTCGAGAAGCACTTCAAAATGGTTAAATGGAAAATGGCAGAAAAGTGAAGGTTCTACTCAGGAGTAAAGAGATTCATAGAGAAATGAATGAGGGAATTTTTTTTCCATCATATAATTGAAGATAATCCTTTTCCCACATTCTTTGAAGTTCTTCCTTCTCCAGTACGAGTTACTTTTGTTTCTGTTCAATTAGTTGAGAAAATGGAGTATGTAAATGTTGAATGCAGAGACACTAAGCTTGTGGCTTCTTCTCTAACATGGTTAAATAAAGTAGTAGAGAAGAAAAGGAAAAATGTTCCTACAATGAAAGTTGAGGTTGATACAGTCGCTATGCTGATACAAGGTCAATAGAAGCCCAAGAAGGCCAAAAGGATGTAATAGATGGTGACTGATTCTGCTTTTGGGCATCAACTATTAGAAATTGCTAATCCTATAAAGGAGCTAAATGAAAATGAGATAATAAAGGCCTATTACAAGGTTACTCATCTTGATATGGGGCCATCTACTTTATAAGGTGATGTCTATCATGTGGATTACTCTATTAATGCATTAATTGAAAGAGAAAAGGAATAGAAAAAGGAGAGCCTTCAATTGCAGTCTCATATTCTTTCTTTAAGAAATTTTGTTTTGTTAATTGTGACTCCGACCCCTAGGGAATCCTCAAGCTCAAATGTTCAAGGTATTGATTCTGACACTGTGCAAAAGGTCAAGAAAAATTTAGGCTATTCTAAGTTTGCCAACGAGAGGATAGAAAGGCTTTACCAAGATGGCCTTTTCTACATTCATAAATTTATTCAATTTTATATTAATGTGTGTGATAAGAGAAAAGAACTGGTAGCTGAAATCTAGTAGATTAGATGATAACATTGTGGCACATAT